>PVHY01011453.1:0-47971 GCA_004024945.1 Uropsilus gracilis
ACAAGGAAAATTAACCAGGAAGTGAAAAGTTCTTAATGCCACAAGTGATCAGTTATTTCATCCTGATTACCATATAGTCCAAAAGTCCCAAACACATGTCCCAAGATGGTGCCCCTTTTCTGAGGCAGGCAAAAATCCAGTCTTTCTTCAGAATCTTCTCTCAGCTTCTTCTCTCTCCAGTGTTTCAAGCTGTGGCTTCTCCAGGGTTCTTCAAACTTTTCCAGCAGATGCTGATGCAGAGTAAGTTTTCCAAATATGCCACCTTGCTGCTGCACCACACACTTCCTTTACCAGGCCTGCCTTTGGAGATGGCTAGCCAAATTCACCATGCCTGCTCTCAGTAGCCCCCGGTCACCCCCAGCCTGCCATTCTGGCATCTGACTCCACGTCGACTGCTTCTTGGCAGGCCACCCTCCCACTACGGCTCCTTGATACCACCAGCTCATTCTTCCAGGGGGGTTCCTCCAGTCAGGCCACAGGGGCCTGTACTATCTGTCCACCAAGCTCGTCTCCTCCACCTCTCTCTTGACTGGTCATTTTATCCATCCTTTTCATGCTTTCCATTTTCTCTTGTGGGTCTTTCTCTCAGACCCTGCCCAGCAGGGCAGTATGGTGCCCATACAATTTTCTACTGCATCACTACCCCTGAATCATGACCACTGTCTACAAAGAAATAACAACCCAAACATCAGCATTTCCTCTTTGTGCTCCCAACAATGCAAGGACCATTCTCTGAAAGCCAGTTAGTGACTGTGGTGGTCAAACAAAAGAAGAGGGATGCCCAGGCCAGGGGACAGCCCTCAGTCCAGTGAATTCTGGAAATATAGCTCAATCCCAGCACTGCCAGAGCTGACCAGGCTAGTGAAGCCAATGTGTCCTCACTACCCAAAGATGAAATGACACAAAAGTCTGTAACCCAGAACCTCATACCTAATAAGGTTAACATGCACACACGTGTGTGCATGCATCTAATTACAGTGTCAACACATGTCTTCTCATCTTTATTATATCTAACTCACTTCCATTGAGCTCTGATCCTAGTCAAGCCTGCAGCTTGTCTTACTTTTACAGCTTCATTGAAACCATAAAGATGATTGCCTTGTCTGGTCTGCCTTGGAAGCTAATTTTCGAACATCCTAATCCTTCCTTATATCTTTCTCCTTTCATTTAAATCTTCAGAAAGACATACTTTCATAGCATCACACCAGGAAATGAGTAACCATGATAACAGTACCTAAGAAAATAAGCAAAGTGCTAATGTATCTGAAGCATGATTTTTAACATTGCCTTTATCTGATTTCCCTCCTAAAAACAGAAAATGAGTGAGTGTGTAACTGGAAGAAGAGTCTTAGTGGGCAAATAGCTATTTCTTATATATGTTCCACTTTACTCCAGCTCTTCCAATTTCTTCCAAGAAATTATGTACTCATATGAAACTAGTTATTATGTTTATTAAAAATAAATTCAACATTCCAACAGTCACACATGTCAGCATCTCTGGCTTTTCCCTGAGCTGTGCATAATATCCAAATATTTCAATAACATCTTGGGTTAACACTCTGGGTTATTATCTGTTGATTGGCACTCTCTCATTTTGTGTCAAAAAAAGAGAAATTAGTTGAAAAAATTAAGTGGAAAGTGTACATTTGGGTGCTCCATTGTCAGACTTGCATATAATTCTTCTAACAATATACACAGCACTGGACAAATCCAAGACCCTTGCTTTGAACCACAAATTTCCCTAGCTGAATTGTAAACACAAAAATCAATTACCTCAAAATTTCAGACAATACTGTTGTCGGAAAAAGAAATAAAAGGAAGGAAGAAAGAGGTGCATTAAATTCTAGCAAATGGGATTTGGGGAAGTTTCATAAGACAGATTAACAATGTCTCAAAAATCATAGAGTGGTATTATTATTTGGGTAATGTTAACCATGAGTAGAAAGCACAGTACACAAAGGCTGTTCTGAATTAGAAAAATTACTGACTTTGTTAAACTGCAAACAATACACTGACCACTGGCACTCAAGGGATTGTGGTCAAATATCCAGTAAGCCAGCTGAGCCAGGAATGGAACTCAGAATGTCTACAAAGTACAGAGTAGTCAGCTTTGTTCTTACATACTCACAGCAGGACTTTGCCTCTACATACTCAGGTATTCAAATATTTTCTTCCAAAATTTTTAGACTGAAAGAAATTAGTGTAACACTAATGTAACATAAAGAGGCATGTATGGTAGAACTCATCTACAATTCCATTTCTCAATTAGATGTTATCTGTTTGTTTGTTGAGGTAACACTGGCTAATAACACTGTATGTATCAGGAGTATAGACTCACATGTCTTCAGCAATGTATGTTACCACAACATGTATACCAGGTAAGAGGTATCTAACTTAAATAGTATATATATTTGGAAGCCAAAAGCAAGGAAAATACAGATTTCTTCACCTTTTCTTTTTAAGGGGAGACCTCAAGGCAATTTAACATTCTTTTCTTAAATATTCTTGCTTGTATCAATGTCTTAAAATCATCAAAAACAAAACTGGGAAATGCACCTTTAAGTAATCAAAAAATTCAGGCTCTGTTTTCTCACTGGGTAACTAACTTCCAAAATCTTTTCATCATGAAGTGGGGTATAATTGTCTTAGAGTCTCTCCAACATATTTAGATTCCCTTTATCATAAAGAATTAGACTCTAATTTTTTAAATGAAATTACTAGGATTTAAAAGTAACACAGATTTTAATATATGTGTTTCCTGTGCCCTGGAAGGTGGAACTTAAACCACTCCACAAAAATGATGGCCATTACTTTTCTAATCTTCATTAGAAATAAAGTTATATTTTAAAACTAAAATAGGGTTGAATAAAAATTAAAAAAAAAAAAATAGCCAGGCACAGTGACATGCATCTTTAATCCCATGCATCTTTAAGCCTCGGGAGGCTAAGGCTAGGAATCGTTGAGTCCATGGGTTTAAGATTACCCCAGGCAATATAGTAAGACCTAGTCTCAAAAAAAAGAAAAAAGGATTTACTGAAAAATGCTGCATAAACTGCTCAAAATCAATGCATAACTAGAATTCTGGATTGTACAAACCATAAGAAATGTCACTTTTCCAGTTTTACTGGAAAGTGACACATATTACTCTAAGTTTAAGGCATACAATGATTTATACTGGTGTTATTTAACAGATATTGTGAAATGATTACAATAGCTTCAGCTAACACCCACATCTTCTCATACAGATAAAATGAAGTCTCCTTATAGTGAAAATTCTAGGATGTTCACTTTTGCATATACTGTGTACAGCAGTGTCAGGTATAGTCATCAAATAGCACATCCCCAGTACTTAAAAATGAAATTTATACGTTTTTACTATCTTATTCCATTTTCCCCTCTGCCGTTCAAAATACCATTTTAACAATTGGGAAAGAAAGCAGAGAAAATTCATTAACCCACACTAAAGAATAAAAGTAGTGCGCCTATCCCATATTTGAATCACTACCAAGATAGGAACAGAAGGTGAAACCCTGAGTTCATTTTCCTTGTCATTATTACTACTCTAAGAAGAATTCTATGAGATGTTTGTAGATGCCTGCTGGAACTCACCCCCTGCCCATAACTAAATAGAATAGCCAATGAGTTAAGTTTCTCTGCTGTGGGACTTTGCAGAGTCTTGTAATATGAAGAAAGATTCAATGTCTTCTAAAAAAGGAATAAAGAATGTGTTACTACTGTGCCTTTTCCTCCTCCCCCACAAAGGAAAACCTATCACACACCCCCCTCCCTGACACAGAGAAAAACACTCTCCTAATTACTAAATACAAAATAAAATCCTCATGTCAACCTTCCTTCAAATCCGCAACTCACCATTTCCCCACATGCAAAATTTCAATCTACTATGTTATTTATCATTAAGAAAATATTAGCTATTAATATTAGGGCACATAAAATGTTTGAATGCAAAAGGGAATTCCCTCTTGTATTGCCCACACCTCTTCCAGAATATGTCAAATATATTACAAAAAGGATGAGATTAAATTTAAAATTATGTCCAGCCTTTTTTTTTCCTTTGAGTCACCTAAGTACACTACTCCAATACAGTAACAATGATATTCAGCTTCAAGAATATGAATTCAATCATTTACTTATTTCTCTATTACGCCTTCTCCCCCCACCCCACATAGAGACAGAATTTTTTGATAAAATAGGTCAGAATCAGAAAAGCAGCAGAGTCACAATGTTACCCCCATGGTTCTCTTTATACAACCTGCAGCATAAGGGAAGGTCAGCAGCATTAAAAAAAAAAAAATAGTGATGACTTTGAAATGCGTGTCATGAAACAGACCTATTTATCAGTATGCCTGACAAGAATAAGGTGAGAGCCTATTTCAGCTGGCCAGAACGACTGCTGTACTTCACACTCTGAGGCAGTAAGCCAAGACTGAATGAGTATTTCCAAGTTGTTATGGTAACTAAATTGTGGCTGGTTCCATAAAATACTAGCTTTCAATCGCAGGGACTGTGTTTAAAATTCAGCGTGAGTCAGGGTCTCTGCTCCAGAGGAGGCAGTCGTATCACCTCAACCCACCACAGCCAGTCCAGTGACAGCCACCTGAGCAAAATAGCAGCCACAAAGCAGGTGACAGAGCAACTCCGGTCAAAGGTCTTCACCTATTCATTCACAGCCCCAGGTACCAGGGACTAAATGGCAATCTTCCCCACGCGACTTCACGACTTCGGCAAATAAGCACCATTTGGAAAGGAAAAGGGAAATGAAAACAAGCAAAGGTCACAAGCAAAAATCACACTGAAAGTGAAAACTGGGGGGTAGAAATAGAATTTGGTATCAACACTTACAGAACAGCAGTTCAGACCGAGGCTTTGGAGTCAAGGAGCTTTGGTGGAAATCTGACCCATTACTGACTCCCTGTGTGACAGGAGAACGCACCCTCTTACGTGTCTGTTGCAATTGTGGAATTGTGCTCCACCTAAGACCATGAGCATTGGCAGCAATAGCGGGGATCCTACCCTTTGTCTGCAACCACCTAAGTTGCATGTCTTCAGCCAAGTTACTTAACATCTCACAGAGGTGGTGAAGGTTAAATAAGACCTTTCTCCTCACTGGAAAATAGCAGGAATCTAGTAACAGTGAGCCATCTGCTACCATTCTGATGATGGGAGTGATTACTATTGACGTAGACAGCATAAGGTGGCCCAAAGTGGCCATACCTAATATCAAATCCCTATGGATATGTTACCTAACGTGTCAAAAGAGACTTTCTGTGAGAGATTACATAGAGAATGCATGATGGGGAAAGAAACTAACCTGGAGCCTGAATTTGATAGAAACACCACGATTTTTATAAGGATGAGAAAGGGGCAAGAGAGTCAGAGTGTGAGAAGAGAGGTGGAGAGGTGACAACAGATGCATACTCAAAGAAGGGAGACGATGTGTGGAAGGATGTGGACAGCCTTTATAAACTGGGAAAGGCAAGAAAGCACACTGACCTCGAGCAATGAACCTTGATTTTCGGTCTCTGATCTCCAGAAATGTAAGAAATGTGTTATAGATTTTTAGTTCACAACTATAACAAATGCATTATGCTGGGTATGGTGGAGCACACCTGTAATCCCAGCTCCTTGGGAGGCTGAGGCTAGGAATCACTTGAGTCTGCAGGTTTGAGACTAACCAAGGCAACATAGCAAGACAGTCTAAAAAAACAAACAAACAAACAAACAAAATGCATTATTTTAAGCTAGCATATTGGCAGTAATTAGTTACCATAGCATTTGGAAACTAATATACTAACTTCACAATACATTAGATGGAAAAGTACGCTAAAAATGCAGGGCACATAGTAAACACTGAGTAAATGATGGCTATGTCATTGTACCTGAGAGGAAGCAGTGACTAAGGAGATTACATGCTATGTAGTCCACTAGTAATCCATCACAGCAAACACTGGTTTCCTGTAGCCACCTGTATGCCTCCTACTACCTACCAAACAGTTCCATACACATATCATCCTCTACTCTTTCATTCTCAGATTATTGCACCTGAAACAGTCCAGATAACTAAATGAACCAAGAAGGGACAGGTCATCAACCAAGAAGCAGTTAAACTCCAAAGAAGAGGAAACCCAGACAGGAATATCATTAGCCTAAGGCAACCTTTCCACTGAAAAAGAAAAAAAGAAAAGAAAAGAAACAACCAAAAGCATGTCTACGTACCTCAGGTCAGGCTAAAACCACCGAGCCTACAAATCTGATGCTATCCATGAGTAAGAGTATCAAGGCAATTGCTGAGAAAAGATGAGACGGAAAATTTCAAGGGCCTACCTACCTCAGTCAGTGAGGGAAAACAAAACTGGGATAATCATAAAAGATCATTCTTGTATCGGCACACAAGTGAGATGGATGGGAATTGTTGACTTCATGCTACTCCCTCTGCAAAGAGCTTGGATATCTGCTACCTAAACGTTACAGTCCTAGAGGAAAAGCAGCTTTAATTGAGAAAATTGTGTAGACTGAGATGTTTTCTGAATATAAGCCAAATGATTTGCAGAAGACAGGTATCTGCAATAAAGAGTGCAAAGGGAAAGAAACACAACCGGGATACATGGGGACAAAGAACAGATGAGGGCTAATTGGTTATTCACACTAGGGAAAAACACAAGTCAGGGATGCTCCTCCCTTGTGTAGCTTCACTTTGTTCCTCACAAATAGTCTGACTTTACATCACATGGGACCAGAAGTCTTGACACTGTGATATCCTTCTTGACAACTGTGGAGGGAACAACCTGATTATTTTCCTGGGTACACGCGAGAAGTGATGATGTGATCATTGTTTTTAAAGACTATATCTGTGTTTCCAGCACCTAAAAGGATACTCTGTAGTCTTTCAAAAAGAGAAACAGTAAAAACGTTAGAATAAAATACATCCAAGTTCATACTCCAGGTATAACCAAAATAAGAAAAGGGAAAAAAAAAACAGAAACAAGAAGGTAAAGCCCAAAAATGATACGAGGTTATCTTTGGTGTTATCAAATCCTTTTTCCACTACTAAATTTCCATAACAATTATTGACTGGCTATGTCAAATAACTTCTGGACTTAAAGAAGTGGCATGGGATTCCAGCCAGGGGCAACGCTGAGTGGAAATCATTCATGGGATGTCAGTGTGTTCCTGGGATCCCTCAGGATCTTGGGGTGAAGTGTGCATAGAGAGTAGGGAACTGAAATCCTGCCCCCATCCAGACTTCAAACTGAACCTTTGTTTTACATTTCTTCTTGAAAATATCTAACTAGATATAACTATCTCATTTCCCCTACAAACATGAAAAACTGAAGAAAGCATAACTAGATTTCAAGGATAGTTTGGAGTTATGTCTGACAACCCTTTGTAATTTTGAAAAGCAACTCCACAAAATAATGACAAGTTAGTCGTCTCCTCAGTTAGAGATATTACAGATCTATATAAGGTCCACATTCAAAACATGTTATCAGAAGGTATCATAAAATTCTTTCTATCATGCTCCCACATTCTCTTATGTTTTGTTTATTTCCTTTTTGTCTGTTTTTCTGACAGAGGAAAGAATTCTACAACCTAATAACAGGTGTGGGAAAAATCTAAATGGTCACTGACTGTTTCCATATATTGTACTATGCGAATTCCTTGACCTTAAATGTCAATCAAATGTCAAAGAGCCTGCTTGTATTATTCTTTTGAAAATCTATGTTACAAGGTCAGATTTTTTTTAATATGTAAAATTATGACTCTAAATGTGTAAAAACTCCCTGGAAATGACCCAGAGATACTGTAAACTTATAATGTTACTACAGATGTTCCATGACAAATTTTTTTTTGAGACTAGGTTTTACTATTTTACCCTGGGTAGTCCCGATCCTGCAGACTCAAGTGGTCCCCAGTCTCATCCTCCCAGATAGCTGGGATTACAGACCCCCACCACCATGCCCCACTGCTTTTTCGAGATCAGATCTCGCAATGTTGCCCAGAGTAGTCTCGAACCCTTGAACTCAAGTGATCTCTGGCCTCTTGCCTCCCAGCACTTGAATTACAGTCGCACACCACTACACCCGGCCCCCATGACGAATCTTTATGGCTGACAACCTGGCCTGTGATAGCCTTCCACTGCCTTTCTGAAGGATAGACAGGACTCTGTTTATAGAACATTTCTAATTTTGTGGCTCCCCAAAAAGGGTGCTGCCTTTTCCCAGACCTTAACACCTAGACCTATTAACACCCAAACAATTGCTTGCCAGAGAGAGAAAAGAGATTTCTGAAACTCTCTCAAGGAGACTATGCCTTTCCCTACAAATGCTGACCTAGCCACGTCACTCCAGTACAGCCTTGTTGCCTCTTCATCCACAGGCCTGCCTAGAAAATGCAAATGCTGTTAAAAACAACATGGATTATGGCAAGCTCCTTATCAGTATGCTACCAAGATTGTAGTTCCCAAGTTCCCCACAATATGCTAAGTTGCTGACATAAGAAAATCTTGCCAACCTCTGCCATTTTCCTAATAGTAAAATGAAACCCTACTGAGAGCAGAGAAAAACAAAATAGAAGCAGGCAATAAACAATACAAGGGTGATGAGAAAAGCTACTACAGTTGTCCTAGACTGGAACAATATGTCATACTCTCAACCCCTGCAGCTTTAAAAAGTATTTATTGCATGTGCTCTGTGTAATAGATGTCTAACTGAGATATGGCTTCCTATTATAACTGAGACTGCACTGTAAGGAAGAAGATGAATAGATTATTTTACCTTGAATATTGCCTTATTTGTGAATTTTCCAGTTAAGTCCAAAGACCAAGAAGGAAGCAGCCTTCTATTCTCATCTCTGTTCCAACATTAACCTGCTTGTGTAAACCTCTTAGCCTCACTAGGCCTCAAAGAGGTGAACATATATATTATTAACTTTGCAGGATGGTGTAAGAGCAGGTATTTTGGCTACCTCTAAAGTAAAAGGCTTTAAAAAAGGACCAAAGAAACACTGAACACTTTTTTCTAAGAACAACAGGAAATTCTATGTCGAACCAATGATGTAACTAAGGAGACAGATCACACTCAGCCTTCTATGGCTACAGACACGGCTTGGGGAGAAATGGTCAGAGCAGAAAAGGAAAAACGAGCAATGAGAGAATTTGATTGTAGGGATAGATGGTATGGAAAGGAAATGCCAAGGTAATTTTCTTTCCTAAACACAATCAAATGTTTCCATATTTCACCTAAAGTAATAAGCAACTTTCTCAAAATGTAAGATATACACAATTTTAACTTGTTAAAGGTTTTCTCAAAGGAATGTTTTGTTGAGGGGGAAAAAAACACTCAGAGCCCTATGCTTACAAAATTATTCCTCCCCAGTCATTCATTTGGCAGGAAAACCTGGTCGACTTTATGCAATTAGCTGATTAAAAGTGGTATTTGATTGAACCCTAGCTATACAAAGTGATCTTGAACTGATTGAAGGACATTTTCAAACCCTTCGATCGACAATGTTTGTGTTTGTGATGATATATCTTTACTCAAAGAGGGGATCAACTTAAATAACTGCAACACCTACAATAATGTATTAATTCATTCCAGAGGCAGGTTGCATTAGTCCTTTTAAGACTGGGAAAAAAAGTGATGATGCTTTAAAATTATAGACTCCTGACGAAAATGAGCAAATTATACACAATAATCATTATCAGTGAGAGTGGAAACAAAGTTACACTTGATCCACTTAAGACTTTTAGGAGAATATATAACTCTAATTCACCATCTCTATTCATTTTGCAAAAGCCTTTATCAAAAATGAGACATATGGACCCCAAAATAAAAATGGGAAAAGTGTTTTGCAAAAGGATAAAGATTTCAGTTCATACCTTCCTATTAAATAAATGGATCATTCCCCTCCCCCCACCCTTTCAACTGCCGTTACTGATTTTAAAATGTGTGGCTTTGTTCAATGTTGAAGAAGCAAACCTGAAGTCCGGTCACAGTTTAGAAAGCCTAGAAGTAATAACTAATAGAACTCCCTTCCCACTGTCGTGGCAACTTCATGCCTTATCACAGATGTCAATTAAAAGTCTTAAACTGGGTTCACAACCTACTCTACCAGTAATTATTTGCAAATTCAAATCAACCACTACCTTTACTACAAGTGTCAGTTTAGTCACTTACAAATTGGGGTAAATACATATACTATGTGCCTTCTAAACTTGAACCTACTATCAACTAAGAAGTGCAGAAAAAAGCAAAAGATTACATAAATGCAACCATGCAATGAATATCAAATAGATATTTCGTATTAACATTAATTTGCCACAGGAACAGTAAAATACACTTTTATAGTCCCCCTAGAGATTTTCTCTCAACCAATTTGTAGAAAGAGGAAATGATTTATTGTATCTCATGTACTTTAAATCCTACTATTTTTAAAAGTGTTTTTAACTAGAGTAGAAAATAGAATTTGAGCACTTTCTGTCACCAGGCCTTAGGGACTCTTCCATTACCTCTCAGGGAATGTCTTGACCAGGGCTGTGGGCTACTTTCATTTACCCCTCCCCCCATTGTCTCAGCTAGTTATCATACTCAGTCCTTGACCAAATCAATCAGGCCCTTGTGTAGAATAAAACCACTTTGAACAGGCAATAAATAAATCTGTTTTAAAAGTCAGATAAACTTACCAAAAAAGAGAGAGTGGGCTGGAATTACATGTAATTCTACCTCTTTACACATAAAACTAATCAATTAGCAGTAAACCATTGAATCCTTAGAACTATGCCATTTGACTTGATCATTTTGAAAGATTCCAAAGCCTTCCCCTCACACATACAGCTGTGAACTATGATTCCACAGATTCTAGCAGTTCAATTCTTTCTTCCCCCTCTATTTAATCCTTTCAGTACAGTCAGGCTGCACAAAATACCAAACATTACACTATTTGACTACATACAGAAGAAATAAAACTCCATGTAACTAGGATTTTGACCACAAAGCATTTGCCAAAATGGTACATACCATGTATCAAAATGGCACCCAAACAAAGATGTAATTATATTTAAAGGTTGAAATGTAAATGGCATTATTTATTTGCTTAGCATGACAAGAAAGGAAATAAAACATAGCACTAAAGTTCTCACAATTAAAACTCAGTCAATTTATTGTGTGCTGCCTGGGTACTGAATTTAAATCCTGTCTCTTGATATAAGTCACACATGTCATGCAACAATAACGACAACAACAAAAGAGGCTGGGTATGAGTCATATAACACAAATGCTATCACAGTGAAAGAAGGAAAGAAATGTACAAAATACTTTTCTATCTACCAAGTCATCCTTCTAATTCATGGGATTCATTGACTACTAACTAAGGTCTAATTCAATGTCTCTCCCTCTAGAAATATAACTACTCAGGATTCTAATAGGACCTAAGACAAGGTTCAAAATGCAAATAAGAAAAGCAACCATAACATGACTACTGGAAAATTGCTCCTTTTGGATAAACAGCACAAAGGAAGTATTTTTCTAATTTAAATACCTTTGAGAGGGCAATAAACTGCATTATCAAAAAATTAAACTGTAACTCTAAGCAAAAAATGAAATGAATAACATGTGCTAGAGGTTAATTTTCAAGGGCTTGGATCTATAATTTACCACCCACTTCTTTTCATTAACAGCACCAGCTCATCATTAAAAACTTCTCTTCTGTTGGTACTTACGGTTCACATGACTAGAAGACTAACAATTATTCACCATTCAATCTCTAGTAACCATTCAACAAAAAGGATAAAGGTCTGACTTCACCCTATATCACATTTAAGAGATTATTTGAGAAGTTACAAATTTTAAAGTGCTGCTGTTTAGATCTGATGAAATACAATGTTTTAATATTAACTGGAAAGTCAGTGGAATAAAATCACTACCCAACCACAGATATTATGCTAGTTATTACTTCAATACTCCCTAGCAATAGAAAGGTAATACAAATAACTGATTGTAAAATATCCAAGAAAGTATAATTACAATTAAACTATAGATATGCTATGAAATATCATCCTCCTCATAATATAAAAGGATGAATTTTTCCTTAAAGAAAGGCCAGTGATATATACATAACATATCTTGGTAGGAAAGAGCTGTCATATTGTTGGAATGTTCTTTGTGAAATACTGATACTCAGTCACAAATGTATTTTTACTGTATGAATAACTGTATCTGTATCTCATTCTTTTCTGAAATTTTGAAAGTTACCTTTAAGCAGTTACCATCACCTGGACCATAATATCTGCACATGGTGTATAAGGAATTTTCAAGTAAATATTCAAACACACAGTTTTGTGGTGATCCACATATCAGTGATAATTATTAAGTCTTAAAAGACCAGCAGCAGCTATGGCAACATTTAACACATTTTACTGCCTCAGGCTCCAGATGACATTGCTCTGGAACCACTAAGTCATGGAAAAGGAAACTTTTAACCTCATATTGTCCTGATTTTGGTAGACTGCCTCATGTGATGTCCATCTTTGCTGATAGTGACATAAAGTGCTGACTGTTGGGAGAATTTAAACAAAATGCATGCAAATTTGACGATGAAAACCAGGGTCCAACGCACTATTTAATTTCTACCACATCTCATTGTCTAGTGATCCTTCCTCAGGAAGGTAAACAAGACAACCCTATATGATCAGAAATATTTAAAATTCAGCTTATGATTTGGGGCTTTTTTTTTTACAAAGTTAAAATAGTGCATACTTTTAAGGACCCTTTCTGTTCACATATTGTCAACTTCTCATTACACACACTTATATACTAATCTTTTTTTAATTGCTGCCTGAATTTTATTTTTTAAATTTAAATAATTTATTTATATATCTCACATCACTGTAATCCCGGGGGGTCACCCACCACCTCCCCTCCCTGATTGCTCCCACTCATTTCCCCCACCCCCATAGTTAGCTTGTTTTGACTTTTCCTCTTGACCTTTTGTTTTACCTATGTTCCATGTATTAGTGAAACCATTTGGTTTCTGTCTTTTTCTTTCTGACTTGTCTCTGCTAATATGATTTCTTCTAGGTACATCCATGTTATCATAAATTCATCAAATTTTACACACTAGTCTTAATAAAATAAAAATGCGCAGGAAATGTACCACATCACTGTGCATTTACAGGTTTTTTAGCCGTAACAGCTCACCTAATTCCCATGTCAATTCTAAAGTAGGTGTTATCATCACCCCCATTTTTTTAAATGAAGAGACTGAGATTTAGAGAAATTACATATTTTGCCCACTTTCACACAGTCTATAGGTGGCTACATATTATGAAGACATACGGTCTTGCCTCTACATTGACCAATTTCATATTAAGATGCTACAATCATGAAGTTATATCTGCTCCCAAAGGGAATCAAAGTTCTGTATTACTCAACAGCTAGACACATTATTTATATATCTATATAAAAATATCTATTCATCTCTAGACATATGACATCCCTGTTCAATATCTTCAATGATTACCACTATTTCCAAAATAAAGTATAATCTCCTTCTCTAGAATGTATCCACTCTCTGGGATGACTACCCTTGCAGCTTTACATGCTGTACCTGTTCCACACATACATCTTCGCTCCTCAGGACTGACTGTTCCTAAATTCTTCATGTTCCCTTATGTCTCCGCAGATCACAGCCTAACACTCCCTCCTCCATTTTGTCCATCTGGCAACTTCCCACTCATTTTTCATGACTCACATCAGGCATCTCCCCACCAGGCATTCTTCCCCAACACCCAAGCAACCAGCAGAATGGTCACCCACATCTCTGCTTTTCCAAGTACCTTCTTCCTCCATCAAATATAACTATGAAAGTTTCATATTAAAACAATGTGTCCATCTCTCCATAACATTTAGCTCCTTAAGGAATCATTCTTTCTTCTCAGAAGCAGAAATGTTTCAAGAATAAGCAAGGTAAGGAATGAATGTTTGAGTGAACAAATAACAAAGATTCCCAACATCCATTCCAACAAACTCTGGAATTCCAGGACTTTGAGGCAGGTAGACTGAACAATAATGAATGTATGATTTACAAAGAACAATTTTTTATACCTTAAAACTAAAACAAATTTTAAAAACCCATTTTAAAGAAATCTCATTTTAAAGAAACCATACCTGTTAGCACAGGTCCAAACTGAAAAGAGCAGGACCCCTCTAGGACACCACAAATATCTCAGGACAGCTGAAATGTAAGGTCAGATGCAGAGAGAGACAGGTCCTAGAGGTCCATCTGCCAAGAAACAGATTGACTTTTGCTTAATACTTTACTACCCCATTTCCCAGTTAGAACATCTGTCCTTCTATCATCTTTACATGTCCAATCTTACCTTTGTGATTCTAATATCACAGTCTACATCAATCATTCTGTATTTTCCACTCATAGAAGTCACCTCCTTTTATCTGTTCTGCTCTATGGATGCCTGGAATTGTCTCCAGAATGTGACACCTTTTCTTCACACAAGTCTTAACCACCTTGACATAAACTCACTACGTGCAAAGTCTACCACATTTCTGCCTCATTCTATTCAACCCAAGAACCTATGCCATAACTAAGTAACATGGCACTAAGAATAATTCACTCTCTAGGTTCTGAAACTATTGCAATCAAATACTTCAATAAAATTCAGCATATCACTAAGCATCAAAACAAATATGTAATTATGTATCATAGCAACTCCAAAATAGATTTCAGATTCCAAGTGATGGAATTTCTCAGTAGAGATCCCAATGCACTAGATTTTTGCTTGGGTTCCTACTCTAGACAAAAAATTTGAAACATTACATACACAGACACCTAATTTTTCAGAACACAAAATGGAGGTCTTAAAATAGTCACTCTTCTATAACAAGTTGTAAATTTGTATTTGAATCACAAGCAATTTTAAAAGCTGAGAAAAGACTCCAAATGTATCATACTGAAAATATTGATTAAAAAACATACTGTAAGGATAATAGCAATATGGGTATTAAAGCCAAGATGAAATGTATGTCTTTAGTGAGGAAAAATGTTTGCATTCACAAATTCAATCATAAAATTGGAGATCAAAAGCTTCCAATTTTCTATACAATAAAGGAAAAAAAACACAATCACATACAAATACACATACATAATTCCCAAGCAGAGTAAGACTCATTCTCTCAACATTTGGACAGCAAAAGAATCAATAAAACAACTGATGTCCCTGAAGATCAACAACAGTGCAAGGTACATGCTCAGAGTTAGCATTCTAATTTTAATCAGAATTAGTTGATACTTCAGAATGATATTTCATTAAACATAACCTCCCAATATGAAACAGACTGCCATCATTTCATAATGATGGAGTGTACTATAATGGCACAGCATGACAAGAAAAACAATACTGCATTTTTTTCATGTGAACTGCTGCCCTGTACTGTAAATTTTATTTTATCCTTTGTGGGATACTTTCTGGAGAAATCTCTACATGTAGTATTTTTTCTGGATGCTGCCTTGACAAGGAACAGACGATGAATACTTGTTTCTCCCTTGAAATTTATTGTAATTAGATAGTTGACAGTGAGATGATGAACCCAGGTTATGTAGCCCTTCTATGGTGAGATATTTATTCCCGATGCCACCCCCCTTGGAGTCATGCATACTGTAAAATATAGAAGGACCTGGGGGCAGCTAGAAGGTAAAGACAGTACTACTACCACAGTCACAAAACCACCACATAGAAGGAGAGAGGGGCAGAAGGCAATTGCTCAATAATAAATACTATCAACAAGGACCAATGTACATTTCACCATATTTAATAGCTTGAGCCCCTTCATATACATTGCCTTAGCCCAGCTTAGAGTGAACTAAGGTCCATGATTAGCCAAGTTGGCCAGAGCCATCATCAACTGGTGTAAGATTCATAAAAGCAATGGAAATGATTGCCTAGAAATCAGCAAAGGCTCAGGCATTAGGATGACAACTGAAAGGTTTTATTCTAAGATCATCTTTCCAGAAATAAAAGTTTACATACAAGGTGGTCACCCAGGTAAAACCTCAAGATTCCTGATTCCTTTTACAGGTCCGCAATTCCTAAAGGTAACTTACAACCCAGAAAGTTCCAAAATGCCAACAATTTCTTATAACCAGACCTGAAGTAAAGGCTGCAGTCTTTACCTCACTACTACAATTCTATCGTCACTGCAATAAGTTACCACAGATTGAGTCCTCTAAACGAACGCAAATTTACTGGCTCACCCTTCGGGAAGTCAGAAGTTTAACAACGGTCTCGTTGAATAAAATCAAAATGTTAGCAGGGCTGCATTCCTTTCTGGAAACTTCAGGGACGAAGCTTCATTTTTGCCTTTTCCAAGGATATCTTCACCCACGGGCTCCTTCCTCCATTTTTAAAAACTGCTAGATATCATGTCTCTGATTCTACTTCCAGCACCACATCTCCTCCGACCACTGGGGGTGAAAATTCTCTACTTTGCAAGATATGTATGATTATATGAGCCCACCCAGATAAACCAGGATGATGGCCCCATTGCAAAGTCATTAAGCCTGAATCATTCACAAGTCAAAGTCTCTTTTGCCATCAAAGGTGGTATATTCACCGGTTCTCACACCTAACATTTTGGTATAGGGGTATTATTCTGAACTGCTCCCATTTTTTCTGAATATCATATATTTTCTTATATAGTTATACTTTTAATCAAGATCACATTTTAATCAAGAGCTGCTACCCTGAGACACAATGGAATTGGTGGGAGTGTGTGCTTGCATGCATGCACACACACACACACACACACACACACACAGCCGACATTGTAAAATATGGAAAATTCCAAGTTCTGTAATACTTCTTTCTCCCTAAAGTTTCAGTCAGATAAGAGATTGTGAGTTGTGTCATGATTTACCCAAGCTGTTGAACCTCTGCCTCTTGTGGATTCAGAACTGCTCTCTCCCTTCCCTTTAAGGAGGAATTGCTCTTCCAAATAGTTAAAAATCCATCAACAATGATGAGGGCAGGGTGATTATACTTTAAAAAGCACAAAACCAAGATCTGTATGCTTCCTCAACCTCAAAGTTTAACTTCCAAGTTTTGTACATTTTTCCAGATCTACTCTTAACTCTATGAATGCTTTTGTCATACTGAGTTTAATCTCTTCTCTTAATTCTTTGAACGATTTTGTCATGCTGAGTTTGAACTGTCTGGCATATAAAGCATTTCTTCTAAATCATCCTTATTGGGTTCTGGAAGTTGTCTATCCTTTGGTGATGTATTAGGGTGTACTAGTTCCTGAAGGGCCTGCTTGAATCTTTCTTTTTCTTTCCTTCCTGTTGTTCATCTTGGAACTTGCTCTATGTGTTGGGTGACTGTGGCACCTGTCTGGCATGGTTATTGGAAGGCTCTTTCCAGGTTGTGGATGATTTGCCTTTGTGCTAGAGCTGTGGTGGTTAAGTTTGTTGCTTCCTGTTAGCTGTCCACAGTGCTCTCTTGTGGTCTGAAGAGTAACAGGCCAACTGGGTTTGCTGTTGGCTGGACTCCTTTCTTCCACTTGGGTATTTCTCTTCTTGATGGAGCCAAGACCTCTCTACCGCTTTTCTCTAGGGGGGGGGTGTCTCTGGAAACTTTACAGGCACTGGGACTTAGGATGTGCTTGCTTCCTTGTCTCCTGGTGGGGTACTCACTCTCAAGCTTTTCTTGGATGCTCCAGGTACCCACAGTGGTGGGGGCACAGAAGCAGCTCACAGGTCCCTCAATGTTGTGGCACCCACAGCAGTTCTGGCACTGGGTCTGAGTCACACTCGTCTCTCACTCACCAGGTATCTGCAATCTAACTTCCTAGTTTTATAAGACTGTCAAATTGAAATTAAGAGCCCTATTAGGGCATGGCCATTTTTTTTTAACTTCTCTCCTTAACTGTGACTAGAGCATATTAAGAGAGAAAGTTTATATATATATATATATATATATATATATATATATATATATGATTCAAACCTAAAATATGTACTCCAAACCACCTTTTTTTCAAAGAGCCCTGTATCAAGAATAATTGGCAACACCTCAAAACTATTAATAAAGTGGCATTCTGATTACCATTTGGCAGCTCTTGCCTGCAATATCTTCCCTGAGGTCCCTGCTGGGACCTGGATAAAGGTAATTAACAGGGAAGACTTAGATATTTCTGGTACCCTAACATACAATTATCAAAAACCCTTCTCAATTCTTAAAATATACAATTAGAAAACTATCTCTAACCTAGAAGTAAAATTGAAAGTTCATGAGATGTATTTCTACTCTCAAAGATTAAAATCTATAAATATTTCTAAAGTATGATTCAGACATCTGTCCTATAGGGAATACCCTGAGCAGTTTGTTGGCACAAAAAATAAAAAAAATATATAGGTGATGGCTAATTTCTAATGCAACTTCCTCTGACATTATTAAGATTTTACCTGCTGAAGGCAGAAAAGACTTTGTGGTTATTGAGGCCATATATAGTAGATCTTCAAAAGACCATCAGTGGTCATTAAAAGTACAGAACTTGGGATAACTCTCAATTATGGTAATATAATTCAACCCAACCTTGTGTTGAGCACAACCTGACCATAATAAATTATAAAGTATAGGCATAAATAAGCAAAGACTCTGAATTTTTTTCTTTAATTTAAATTAGATGTAGTCTAACTTCCTCCAGGGAAAGGAACTTGTCTTATCCACTTCTCTACCTCTGCTGTTATTCTCATCAACAATATATGCCTATAAACTGTATTTTTCATTTAAACATCATGTTTACTTCATGGGGTAAATTAATGCAATGGCAAATGTGTAAATCACACAAGATGTGACATATTAGCCATTAAACAAATCATGCTTATCAAAAGATATCTAAGAAAACACTCCCAAACTCTACACAATTGCCATGGATAGCATTTTCACCAGCAGTAAGAAGCAGTTTAATTTCTACATATTTCACGTAGAAAGGAAAATTTGAATCTATGTTGTTCTCTATTCTAAAGGTAATTCTTAGTGAACATTGCACTTCAACATAAAAATATCAAGAACTAATGACTTCATTAACTTTCTCCTGAGGCTTGTGTTACAACTAACTTGTGATGTCCTAGAAACTAATTTCTGAATGACTGTTTATTGGTTTTCCTGCGTCCTTGCAAGAGATGATTGTTCAAACAACAGATGTATATGCCAAAGACCCCAAAAAGTCATTTTAATTCCCAGAGTGCATGGTTTTGGCACAGGTCATGAATACAATCACTGTCTTATATCAAAATAATCATGACTCTAAAAAGATTCTCCAGGGCAAGAATCCTATTAGTTATCCAACCTAGCAAATTAAATAGCTAAAGTACTGATACCTGATATCCCAAAGACTGGTGACTAATTTAGGAAAATAACCTATTAGTCATATATTCTAAAAACTAAAAAACTTTACCCCTTAATAAACTATTCTCTAAGCCTCCTTAGCAGTTGTCTAAATACATTAAAGTTTCAGTTCTTATACCATTTATTACTAGATTCCCAATCCTTTTTTTTAAATGAGACAACATTTATTTATAACACTGCATATGATTTGGAGGCATAGGATCATACACCTAAAAGATGTGATCATTACATTTATAATTTAGATAAAATTAAATTTTGAAGTTATTGTTTTTGTTTTTCTGATCCACACTATTTTACATGCAAAGAAAACATTTGCACTTACACAGAATGTATTCTAAGACAATATCCAATTTTTATATTTCCTTAAAGCTATTACAACAATGAGAAAAAATACAGATATAAACAATCCAGAACCATTCTTAAGAAGGGAAAGCTAGTAATGTACACAAAAGATGAAAGCATATATTCAGTAAGGATGTTTGGGTCCTTGGGGAAATTTCTTGGGATATGAGGAATTCTGAAGGCGAACTATGTACTATGTCAAAGTTAACGCAGGTATCAGCTAAAACAAGTTTTCACATCCTCAGCACCTGATTTCCTTCAAAATTCCAAAACAATTAAAATTAGTATGTATATTGCCAAAAAGGCAGAAATCAAGTTCCAGCACATGTGTCTTAGGCCCTCATTTAATTATAATGTTCATAAAAGATTCATTCTGAGAGGTCAGTAGAATAAAAAGCAGCTAGGATGTCAGTTTCTTACTGTGGTAAATGCAGATTTAAATAACATTCTCTCAACTAGAACTCTGCTAACAACTGGCACTTTGCTCTACCTATAAAACAGTAATTTGTATTTATAACAACTCTGATAGGGTTTAGGGTTTTGTATTGCTATGGCATAAAAAAAAAATTACTCCAAAATTTACCAATTTCAAACCTTTAATAATGCATGCAGTTGCTGTGGGTTAGGAATTCAGGAGCATCTTGTGAGATGGTCCTCCCATAGTCTCTCACCCATGCAGAGTTGTAGCCTGGATTAGAGTCACCTGAAGATTTGACCCAGGCTAGCAGACTCTCTTCCAACATGGCTCTCCACACAACTAGTAAGTTGAAACTGGATATTAGCAGTAGGTCTCATTTTCCTGCCACATGAGTCCCCTGTTAATTCTTTGAGTGTACTCAGAATATGGCAGTTGGCTTTTTCCAGAATGAATCATCCAAAACAGTAAGGTAAAAGAAGTAATGTTTTTATGACAACCTCAAAAAATTGCACATTCTTGGAAGGCAGACATCACCACAACCACCACAACTGACCACACAGAACAACACCCTTGTGGGAAGGAACTCCACAAGGACATGAACAGCCACAAGCAAGGACACTTGGCACCCCCTTGAAGCCATTAGATTCCTGAAATAAGTTCCAAATGAAAGAAAGATTAATGCTCAATATAGCTCTAGAACTATCTGCTGTAATCTAATTTCTTGAGAATGAGTTTTAATTATGATAATATAGTATCCATCAGACTAATAGGTGACATCCTCTAACTCTTTCAGGGAGGAATTTCATAAATGTTCATTGAACAGAACTCATCCAGATTTGTAACCCTGTTAAATTTGCTCACTTCCAACACATTTCTCCAGGATCATTTTGCATTACTTTATCAACTTGCCATTATATGCTTAGTATTATAAACGTTAGTAACTAAATCATTTTAACATCAATATTGATTATTGATGATCATCAGTGACATGATAGTATCATCAATATTATTGGAAATGCAGGCATTTCAGATCCCAAAAACTAGACATAAAGAATTTCCATGGTCAGAGAACCACATAATCAGAAAGGACCTTAAGAAGTCACTTAGGTTACCGAAGCTGGTTGGAGTGTCCTTGGGAATCCATTATACCATCTTCTCCACCTTTGTGTTTATTTGAAACTTTTCATAATTTTAAAACAGTAATAAAAATGTGCATAAAACCAATACATTGATTTTGTATAGGATAATCCCTCAATATGTACAGAAAAGTAGCTATAGGACACTTAGTATTGGAATTCACTTAAAAGCCTGAGAATGAAACATCACATCTTTAACCAAATGACATTGTCTCTTCCAAAAGACTTCAAATTATTCAGCACCCATCTTTAGCAAAAGTGTGCAGTCTTAGACTACATTATGACAAGTAATAAGGGTTGTTGTGCCTCAACAGCGCTATAATGCTACTAAAGCTAGAATTTTGTCAGTTTTCTTTTTTTTTTTCCTGAATTGACATATTTCTGGGGCTAATGCTAGTTTGGAGTTTCAGCTTTTCAATAAAAACTTCATAATCTTGATACTACATATTTAAAAGGTCAAGAAAAGCTTTTCAGAAATTAGAAGAATAGAGATACCACTTGCCAAAAAAGATGCAGTCTTATATCCTAAGTATCTGGTCATCATTTTCAGCTTGAGATTACTGGGGAAAATTAAAGTATGACTATGTGAAGGGCTGGGGGTAGGGGGTGGGGTAAGAAGTATATAGCTCCTAAGGTTCATACTGAGAATAGATTTAAGCAGAAAAATAAATGACCTTCTGACATATTTCACAAACAGCAGCAGAGCTGCAGTAAGAGGCAATTAATATGCAATGAATGCTTGCTACATTTCAGCAGTTCTCCTAAATACTATGTAAATATATTCTATCATTTAATCTTCACAAAAGTCCTTCTTAACAACTATTTTGCAGATGAGGAAACTGAGTAAAAGACAGCACTGGGATTCATACTCAGTCTAGAAGCTACATCTTTTCAATGCTACACAATAGTGTCTCAAAGAAGGGTGGATAAAATCAGGCAGCTATGATTTTAGATCCCAGCTTAATAAGGTAAAATAAGAAGATGTTCAGTAACATAAATACCTTTTGTCATTTGGAGAAAAAAAAACTCCCAAAAGGTATAACATTGCGGTCATATTTATATCTTTATGATGAACATATAAAAGGTACCATTTCTTCCTCTCTGCTTCACCCACAAACCTACCAAAAGCACCAAGTAAGATTGGGGATTTATTGTGGCATTTACTTAGCAACTTTCCATTTTTTCCAGCAGAGAAATCAAGATGGATACAAAAGTCCTTAGTCCTGAATACAAATATATATAGCATAGACATAGAAATATTACACTCAAGTTTGTTTCAATCTTCCTGACCACCTGAACTGTTATGAATCACTTCTTCTCAAAACACTTCTTTCCCCTCCTATTCTCCAGAAAATTTTGGCACTCTGTCACTGGCAGTGTTTCTAGACCTAAAAATCTCTAGGTCCCTGTTATTTCAAATACTTATCCAAATAAGCACAAGTAACAATTGTTCCAACTGCTATCACACTTACAAAAAATCGACATACATTAGAAAAAACTATCTATGGGAAAACAATATATAATGTTATGAAAACTAACAAGCAGCCTTTAAACCTTATAGCAAACAGTTATATTCTCAGAACATCATAAAATCATCTAAAAGTGGGAATAGTAAACCTCTGTAATTTTAAAGAAGGGGGCTTAACACATACATATGAACACTTCGTTACATAGTGAACTTGAGTGATGCATTGTATTGAGAATCTATACTACTGAAATGCTTGTCCTGAGACTTCATCTGGGACAGAGAAAGATGATGACCTATGGAAACATCATCACCACCAGAGACTCATATCAGATATTATTGTTGACAGTCAGACTTGGGAGGAAAAAATGAAGTCTGAGCAGAAAGATTGCTCTGGGGATTTTTCATACCCTGAGGTCCACTTAACCTTCCAGAAAATTACTTTTCCTTACAAAATGGGGGAGGAGGAAGAGGGAATTTTAAATGGTTAAAAAGGTGGAGGAAAATTATTTCTCAATTGTATTCACCTAAAAAGGTGGTACCTGCTGAGATTATTTAATTCTATATACTATATGATTAATCACTGAGTATCTAGTATCTATGTCTGTGGAATACAGAAAGTGATATGTTTGACTTCTACAGAATAGAAGGAATAAATCAGCATCATGCCCATCCATCAATAGTACAGGGAAAGGTTTCCTTTCTCTATTTAGAAGACCCGGCGGTTGCCTCTATGTATATATATGTTTTAGTATTCACCACCACTACACGTGTACTTATATATGATTATATATACGTTAGATACATATATTCATAAGAAGTCAAAAACAGAAAAAATAATAGTATAACCATTTTCCTCTAAAAAAAAGAAGGCCAAATGACATCTGTGACCAAAGAGGGCACCAGAATAACTGTGTGATGCACTGAGAAGCAGGAATCTGACCTTGGCCTCTAACTCTGCACACAGCTCCCTGAGTCACCCCAGCACTTCTGAGATACACATAGTCTCCCATGTTTTATTTAGTGATGTTCTCATCCTCTTTATCCTAGTTACTATCAGACACATATGCACACTTATCCATCAATTCTTTTTTTCAAAAAAGGAAGTTTCAATGTATACATACTCTGAGAACTCTGTAACACTCAAGTAAATGAGCTAAGGGAGACTGGAAAAGTAGGCCTGTGTGCTGTTGCTCTCCCCAAAGTCACAAAGTTAACATCAATCTATCCACAGGAGCCAGCATACTCATTTTTCCTCTCAAGTGTCACAAAGTACACTTTGTGGAGGATCACAAAGTGTAGACCTTTGTTCTTACTTTGACTTGCACTCAGGACAACCGTCTCCTGCTGAC
The DNA here is from genome assembly GCA_004024945.1 of Uropsilus gracilis. Lineage (NCBI taxonomy): Eukaryota > Metazoa > Chordata > Mammalia > Eulipotyphla > Talpidae > Uropsilus > Uropsilus gracilis. Next base: position 24,149 of record PVHY01011453.1, read on the forward strand.
AGAGGTTACAAGAACGAGACACCGGAAGGCCAGAGACAACTTGAGCGATGTCTTATATCAATTTCAGGATTAACAAAATAAATTCCTGATAATTAGCAGTGCACAGCAATATAGTCTATTAAAATATCAGATAAAAATATTAGTTAATCCCTGTGCATGGAAATGGGGTCTGAGGTAAGTAAACTTGAGGAATGTTTTTCTATTATAAAACAAATAATTCATCATTGTCAACCTTTCACTAAATGATCCATGGATACATGCAATTATAAGGAGCGGAAACAATTTCTGGATCAATGTACTATAAATAAGAGAGTAATTTATGGTTTGTCACTAATACGCTTTTTAACTTCAAATTGTACAAGGTTTAAACAGAAGAGACTTTATGCTGAAACCCTTCGCAGACACACACACACACACACACACAAACACACACACACACATAAAGGAGCAGCACACCAAAACAACATATGTCCGGAAGGGCATGACATCTCTTCAACTGTGAACAAGAAAAATTAACATTTTATTGCATTCACAATTAACTGCAGCCTTCCACGAGTATCTTGTCAACGTGTCAGGAGAAACCCACCCAAGCAGGAAACACCAAAAATCAGAAGTCAGGTGTAAACAGTTCTATAGGAACATACTACTCTCACTGTTCACAAGAAAGAAGAAAATGCTGGAAAAACATGTAATTATGAATCTTGCGTAAAGATGCATTTGAAATGGATAAGGACAACCTCTGGTATGAAAAGTATTAGTGCATTAAGAAGACGAAAATATAATTAAAATCTATTGCTTCATAACTGGCTAAAAACAAAGATCACAGTGTGGAGAGGCATGGTAATAATTTTATTTTATTGGTCTGGTTATATCTTCCATTATATCTGTAGTTTCTCCTCCTGGTCCATCCTCTGCTCCTTCTATATTAATACTTAATTTAAAAACATGTGCAGACAAAGGAATGAAGACAAGGGAAGCTCTTTAAACTGAGACCTTTTTCTTTATAAACTGTACACCACTGAAACCGAGTGGAAGAAAATCTTTGATTTAGTATAATTTCCACCTATGAAATAATGTGCCTTGAAAACTTGAAAACCTAACAAACCAGATATTTTGAGAAACAGCTCAAAAAATTCTGATAAGCCCTATTTCAGGTTAAATAGAAGTCAACCCCTGTGTTTTTCCTTTGTTTTCACATGATACAGATATCTTACACTTTAAAGAAAAATAAAACCATAGTGAAAGCTTCAGCATAAATAAGGTAGAAAGGGTTTATACCAGAACTCAGTTTTAAGTAAGTATTAATTACACCTCCCTAGTATGTTCATAGGCATGCTACAAACCCAAACACAAAAAGTCTGGTTTTACAGTATTTTCATGTCTTCAGTATTCTTGTCTGAATGGAGTTGTGCATTTCACAGAGTTGCTAAGCCTTGTCCATTCTTTGGTGAGGTATGCCCCCTCCCCCTTCCTCCTAGCACCTTGCACCAGAGGAAGCTAGTTCAGCCAGTCTGGACTTTGGAAAGGGGGTTTCTGAACCTTAATTGTGATCTACTCATTCCAGTGACTGGGAAGTGCAAAACTGCGTAAGGTGCAAAGAGGAGACAGCTAAAGCAATAGAAGTTGCCTGTTCCTCACAAAGTGGAAGAAGAAAAAAAAAGAACCTGTCTCCCAAGTCCCCTAAAATTCAGTATCAAAGAGGGAGAAGAGTCTACCGATCATTTAAGAGGGAAATTTCTCTAGCTTGAGACTACAATTCTTTAGGATGGATAGATAAATACCCATGGCTTCTGTGCACTGAAAACATATGCAGCCCTTACAATACATGCCCTACTCGGAGCCAGGAGGCGAGCTGCGGAACTCTGATTCTGACACAGACGCCCAGCTTAGGATGCATTTCTGCAGAATCGAGAGAGATCAATAGACTCGGGAAACAAATATGTTGATGGATGAGGACGAGTGTGGAAACGACCAGGTCGCGTTGGCCTCGCTGCCGGTCTCACAGCATTTCCCACGTCGGCTGAATGAACGGGTCACGAACGATTCACCCTCTTTTATTTTTAAGGAAAACGGGGGGAAGGGGGAAACGATGGGTGGTAGGAAAATGAAGGAACGGAGGGAAGAGAATGGAGCTGGCGATGAGGAGAGGAAGAAAGAAATGAGAACGGGGAAAGAGAGATCCGAAGAGGGGCGGGGGAGAGGCAAGGAAAGCTACGACGTATGGATGCTCGCCAGCCACCCAGCCGCGCGCTCCATCACCCCCAAACCTGCATCCCTTGCACGCGCATCCGGAGACGTGGGGCTCCCGGGCTCCGCCACCCCGGCGCAGACAGCCCTCCCGGAACCCCAGCCCAGCGAGGTGCAAGCGGATCAGCCCAAAGTAGCCCGCTGCGGCCAGCCCGAGCGAGCCCGCCACTCCCTGGACCGCGCTCGCCACCCTGCCCCCCCCCGACTTCTCCCCGCGCCCCCATGCCAGTCTGGGGGAGAAAGCCAAGAAGCACGCAGAGATGGGAAAATCGGGGGCAAAGGAGCTGGGGGAGTGGGGGTCCCCAAAAATGCAATAACGCGTTACGGGTCCCGGGGGAGCAGCAGGGCAGGGGACGCGCGGCTGGCACCAGGAGCACGCGGCTGCAAACCCCCGAGGCTGCCCTGGGCGACCGTCCACACAGGGAAGTTTGCGAGGAGCGCGGCGGCTCGCCCGGGGAGAGCAGGCGACGGCAGCCTTACCTGCCGGAGGTCAGGGCGATCGGCCGCGGGAATCCTCAGGTTTGCAAAATTGAGCCACTTGAGCGGGTTACTATGGAAATCTTCTTAAGGAGGCGCGGAGAATGCACACCCGCGAGCCAGGCACATCCTCGTCGCCCCCGAGCAAAGTGGCGGAGCCGCCGAGCGCGGGCGCGGGACCGGGCGCGGCGCCTCTCCCGGCCCGGCTCGCTCTTTCTTCCCTCCTCGGCCGGGCCGCGCCTCCGCGCCTCCCCGCCCCGCGCCGCCGCCGCCGCCGCCGAGCAGCCCGCGGGCCGAGCGAGCCCTCCGCGGCGCGCAGCCGGGAGCGAGAGCGCGGCCGAGCTCGCCGCCGCCAGCCGGCCTGGGCGGCGAGCGGCGCTGTTCCCCAGCTGCGCAGCTGGAATTTAAAGAGACAGGCGCGCCGCGGGGCTGGGGCCCTGGCCGGCCAGGGTGGCTCGCAGGACGCCCACCGTCTTCGGGCTGAGCGGAGTGGACCGAGTCGGCCCCGCAAGAAAAGTTTCCAGGGGGGCACGGAGGGCAGAGCGTGCAGCCGGCCTCGGCGTCCTCTCCGGCGTGCAGGACGCTGGCTGCCAGGGGAGAGTGAGAGGCCTGGCCCCCTCCCTCGGAGACGAGGGGAAATGATTTGTATGCTCAACAAGTCAGGCACCTATTTGCAGCCGCTCTCGTCTCTGTCGGTGCACACCGACTTTTTCCAGTGCAAGCACACAAGAGACGGAGGGGGATTCACTCCTCGTCTGAGGTCAAATCAAGCAGAGAGACATGGGCTTGAGGTGGGGTGGGGGGGATGGTGGTGGCGGGAAAATAGAGCTGTCAAATATCTTGGAAGATCTTTTTCTCTTCTCGCCGTAAAGGAAGCAGTTCTTTCTCCCCTCTCAGCTCTGGAATCTAGGTTTGAAGGTACATGCCCACCTCATCCGGCGATGTCGGACAGATCACCTTCCCCCCCACCAAGGCACCTTGTCGCCACCGCCATAAATGTGAGCTTGCTTGGGATGCGGATGATGAGACGGAATGGAACAGAAAGGACTCGGTCTGGCGCTTTTCCATGGCTTGCTGAAAAACAATGTTCATGACTGCGAATAAGGCTCATATGTGTGCTGTGTCCAGCATACAGCTCAAACAGAATGTGCTTGTGAATTTACATGGTTTAATACCACGCTGTATTCATCTGGAGTACAAGAAATGATGATCCAATAATGTATTGTGTTATTCTAACCATCACCTTTCACTCCTTTATACACTAACAGCTTTTTTCGTGGTTACTGGTTCAATCTTATTTTAGTGGGGGAGGGGAGAGTTGGAGAGGCATAAGGAGATTTTCTCTGTGGTTTTGTGTAGCTGGAGCAACCTAACCAAATAATCACTCTTGCATAGAATAGTAGACGTAAATATAGATGGTCCTTTACTGGGTTAGCAGAAAGTAGTATCAGAAAGCATCAGCATCTAGATTATCAGCACCTTGTGGGCAGAAGCTATACATTACTCCTCCATCTTAGACCTTCTGTATTTTTATGAACCCTACCCAAAGCAAGGATGCCACACTCGCATCCCTCTTAAATTTCCCCCACACCTCCAACTACAAACTCACATATGTTCCGTGAATCCATCTTGCATTTTACCTGGCTTCCACAGTAAGCTTACAAAAAAATTAAGTCGTCATCATCATCATCATCATCATTTCTAAAATCCTTACATAGTTCCCCATTTCCTTCAGAAAAATGACTAGTTTACAATTATTATATTGTGCTATAGAACAGTTTCTTAAACTTCAGCATGCATCAGATTCACCTGGATGGCTTAGTACAGCAAAGATTTAAAGGCCCCAGACCAAAGCTCAATTTTTTTTCCATTCAGTGGGTTTAAGGTGAATTATAAACATTTATATTCTTAATGGGATCCCTTGTTTTGCTATTGCTATTGGTCCAGGACCCACATTTTAAGAGCCACTGGCACAGATAGCTTGTGATCTGTCCCCTTCCTATTCCCATTTAATTCCTCGTATCTCCACCATGGTTCCCAAGCAAGTCAAAACGAACTTACACCATGCTCTTGGCAATAGCACCCATTCATCAACACCTGTGCATGCGAGAATCTCTACCAGGAATCCCCTCATCTCCTCTTACCCATGTTCCCATCACTATTAATCTGGGCAACTCTTGCTCAAGCCTAAAACCACACTCCTGAAAACATTTCTTGGATACAATTCCTGTGCTCCCTCTACACACACTTTTCACATGTTAGGTGTAATAGATGCATTGCTATTTGTCTGCTTACTCACTAGACCGGGTGTGTCAAGAGCAAGGACTGTGTCCTGCTTATCCCCAAACTCCCAAATGCCTGGCACATTGGCTGAGAGGTTGCATTTCAATAAATGTAGAGGGGGAGGGGAGAGAGAGGCATAGACATTTTTCATTGCTGATGGCGGTGATAATCAAAGATGGAGAGAGTGACAGAAGGGAAGCAGTAATGCTACCAGCAAGGACAGAAGGAAAAGAGAAAGTGATGATTTCTGAACTCCTGGGATACATTAGATGTTAGGTTGAAGGCTTTGTGTATCTGCTATAGAATGAATATGCCTCTCCCAACCAGGAAAAACAAAAAGGTATTTTGAAATCTAATCCCCCACATGATGGTGTTTAAAGGTGGGGCCTTTGGGAGGCTATTAGGTTGTGGGGGTATATCACTCATAGATGAGATTTAGCGCCCCTGTAGAGATCCCCCAAAAGTTGCTAGCCCCCTTCGTCATGTGAGGCAGGTGAGGTCACAGCGAGAAGACAGGCATCTCTGACCCAGGAAACTTGTTCTCACCATCTATCAACTCAACAGACACCTTGATCTTGAAGGTCCCAGATTCCAAACCTGTGAGACAGGTTATATTTGTTGTTGAAGCCACCCAGGCTCAGGGATTCTGTTCTAGCCCCTGAAAAGACTAAGATAATGTTGCCTTATCTATTTCTCAAAGCAGCCCTGTGAGACAAATGTTACACGACATGTGAGAAATCTAAGGCATGGGGAAAAAAGTGAAGCAGTTTGTTCAGTATCACACAGCTGTTCATGGGTTGCTGTGGCGCTAAGGGAAGGAGAACAGGCTTTACTATAAGAACCACAAAGGCTGTTTTCCACACGTATAAGTTTTGATATGTTCTGTTAATATTCACTAGCATTTTATTACATCGATAAATATCGGTATTGCCCAGACCCCTGATCCTTCCAGAAAGGGGTCAGACTCACAGACTGAGGTCGGGACCACCAAGGGTGGGGTGCAGGGTTTCTCTGGGTATCATCTCTGTCTGGTCTTGATCTTCCCAGGTACCAAATTCTTAAAACTGTATCAGTTTGTAACCCAATCAACCCAACCAGACAGATCAAAATCTGTTACAATGATGAAACCCAGATTCTTTCCCTTGTGTTTCCTCTATATATTTTACTATAATTAAAACAACAGGACCAGTCAAAAAGATGTGTGAATAAATTAAAAGTATGATAAATAAAATTATGTGTGCTTCCTGTGGATATTACTCCAAGTAGCTATATATATATATATATATATATATATAGCTATATATATATATCCTTTTGAATGAAAGTGAATCTTTTTGGAAGTACATGGGGCATTTAGGATAAGACTTTTTAAAATTTAGTTAATTTGATGTGAATAGACCCACTCTGTCATAGTTATGAAATCAGTTCAATATAAACACGGGGACTGTACAATGATTATGGTCAGTATAGGAGAGGAGTGCATGTTTTTCTTCATGTTATATCCTTTACATAGGATTATGCTAATATTTTTATTAGCTAGAGTGAATCTTCAGGGTAATGATTCTTAACTTTTGCTGCACATTAGAATCACTTTGGGGAACTTTCAAAATCTCACTGTCCATGTGTTGTGCATCAGTCTATTCATTATGCCAAAAGCAGTGCAGGCATCAGGCTCACCAATTTGGATAGGTTCTTTGTTGGTTCTAGCAGTTACATGGATACATCAAGCAGGGCGGGCCAGGGTGGGGGTTGGAGTCTTCATGCTCCTTCTCTGGGCTCTCTTCTGGCATTCTCTAGTGCTCACACTCTCTGCTCCCCTTTTTCCCCTCTTTCCTAGGCCAGGTGTGCACACTTACACAAGAGCATACCTGCTGCACCGCGTAATCACAGGGAAGACACAAAACCCCAGGTGCTGGTTATACAGGAAAGTCTGACAAACTCACTTACCCTACACCATGTTGAGCCTCAAACCAAAGGCATCAAACATCTAGAATCAGCATTGAAGCATCTGTGCCTTTAAAGCCTGCCAGATAGCTCTCACGAGAACCACGCTCAAGGACCACTTCTCCTAAGATGATCCTGGAGAATGCAAACCTGGCTGCTCATTAGAATCACCTGGGAAAATTTAAAGGTTGCCCTGCGCATGTGCACCTATAGAGTTCTATGTAAACTGGCCTATGATTGTGCAGTCCCTTCAAGTTTGCAAGGCCATCCCAGGTGATTCTAATGAAAATCACTATCTTAGACCAATAGGTCTCAAAGTTCAGTCCCAAAACAGCAGAAGATGTCACCCAAACGCTTGCTAATAAGGCAAATTCTCACTCCCACTCAGCTCCTACCAGATCTACAGAATCAGAAATGCTGGCGGTAGGACCAGCAATATGTGATCAGCAAGTCACCATGATCTGATGTGACTAAAGTTTGGGAACTGTCACTTTACAACAAGATATTTGGGCAAAGTCTGAGAATTAGGAAATGAGCATCTCTTGTTTATTGCAGCACTATTTATAGTTGCAAGGTCATGGAAGCAACCTAAAGGTCCCAAAACAGATGAATGGATGAAAAAAATGTGATACATATACACAATGGACTATTAGTCATCCGTTAAAACTAACAAACTTGATGAATTTGAGATAACATGAATGTACCTAGAAGAAATCATACTAGCAGAAACAAGTCAGAAAGAAAAAGATGGAAACCAAATGATTTCACTAATACATGGGAGACAGGGAAAACAAACAAAAGGCCAGGAGGAAAAGTCAAAACAAGCTAACAACCAAACTAAAGTACACAACTGGGGGGGGGGGGGCATGAGTGGAAGCAGTTAGGGAGGGGAGGTGGTGAATGAACCCTGGGAAATACAAAGACGTGAAATATATATAAATAAATTATTATTTTTTTAAAATCAGCATCACTAAAAAATACCCACTGAGTTCCTACAATGTGCCGCTGACAATCACTTGCAACAAATTCCATGTGATGATGAGCTACAGCTCACAGGGGTCAGGGTTTTAGAACAACTGTCCTCTCAAGTACTGGGTCCCTAGAATAAAGTATTAAGAATTTTCAAATATTTTATTGTTTTCAAAAATAAACATATTTCAAGTAAAACCAATATGCTGCGATTCCATCAAAAAACAATTTTTTAATTTTTATTATTTTTTTACAACCTTGGTCACATTTGTATTAATGCTCCCTCTACATATGGCCCTCCCTCTTCCACCCTCATCCCAAGACCCCTCTTGGGTCACTCTGACTCCCCTCTTTCAGCAAGTTGTTTGTTGATAAAGTTGTTGTATCAGTTAGTCAATGTTTGGTCCATTGATCTCTTCCTTATCTGATGAATGTCCTTTTCCTGGGTGAGGCCCGGAGCTCCTGGGATTTGATAGCTCATGCAGCTTATAAGAAAAGAGTTTTAAAAAGAAAATTCTTTTACCCAGTTCCCTAAAGAAAAAGTTAAGGAAGGGTTGTGTAATAGGGTTTTTACCTATTCCTATGTACTTGATCAGAAAGACCATTCATAACTATGCCTACTTATGCAGTTATGAAGAGTTCCTTTACTGTGCTAGTGTAGGGTAAATAATTTGCTCAGGCTTTATCCTCCATTAGCCTGTCTAACCAGCACCTGTAGTATTGCGCCCTTCCCATGGTTGTGTGTACCTGCCTGGCCCAGCGGATGTGCACATGTGTGAGTGAGCATACCTGGGCCTGGGAGAAGAGGCTGAAGGAGAGTGTCACCCCAAAAAGAGAGCAGAGAAAGAGAGAGAAAGAGATCAGGGAAAGAACACGAAGGTTCCTGAAGGCTTGGGGGACTCACCTGCCTCCCAGCCCCCACTCCCCGCCTGGTTCTGGCCTTGGCCTCCCCTGCCTATATGTCTCTGTAACTGCTAGAACCAAAAGAACCTATGCATATTGGTGAGCCTGATGCTTGCACTATAACTGGCATCACAAACAGGCTGCTTGCCCCAACAACTGGTGATGAGGTTGCTTATACGACAACTAGATTGCAGAAAAATCTTAAGAGAAGATAAAAAAGATCACCCTTCTTTCTTCCAAGAGCTACCATATCCAGGGTATCAGAGAAGAGCTGATGAAAAACTTGCCATCTTTGGCTACACAAACGCACTGATTTGCCTTCCCAGAGCCTGCTCTTCTTCCTACAGCTAATTTGAGAAATGAAAACTTGGCGTTTCTCAAAATGCAAATGCTCTTCTTCTTGGTGCCTTGGTGCAAGCATGGGTTTATACACCTTGTCTGTCCATCCTAACCTCCAGACGCTAAAAGAGTCTCTGGTTCCCACAGCTGGGATCCCTGCCAGGGAGAAAGTGTGGAAACCCGGATCACTGCAAGCAAGCACTGTGGCACTAATCTTTGCCTCTAGTCAGGCAGCCAAAGAAAACCCCTGACCAGAGCCCTCAAAAGAAGACACCCCAGACCATGAAATCGCCTTTCATCCTTTTAGCTGCTTGAATTGATTTCAGGCTACTAGCCTGGCTCCTTGAGGGAGGATCTTTAGGGATAAGCTCTTTTCTTATAGCACGAGACCCAGCCTCTATTTGGCAAATGCTTTTGGAAAGTTCCGAAATAGACTGCTAAACTGCATTTTCTCTCTGAGACTTCTTTAGGATCAATGGTATTTTCTGCTTTAACAGATGAGAGCCCCAAGAAGATCCTAAAAGAGCTCCAAGTTACTAGCCAAAACGTCAGGTGCTAAGTTAATGGCAGAAGAGATGCTTCTAAGAGTGATTGATCAGTCTATGCTAACCTCTGCGCTTTTTCAAATAGCCTCAATGTTCATTACTATGTCTGCTTCTTAACTACTTACTCTGAAAATCCAAATGAAATCTCCTTCTACACAACTGAAGGAATGATAGTCACCTCCAAACTGTAAAATGCCATCTGGATTTCTTTGTTAAGGCTACACCTCAATAAGCAATGCAGTGCCAAGAAATGTGATTAAGTTGCAGAGGTCAGTGATACGTGGCTGTTAGAAATCCCAATTATGAAGGGAAAATGCAAGGAGACCAAAGTGTAGATAAAAATGACTTTTTTAAAAAGGCCAAGTAAGAATAACTAGGAAGAGAGCTGCCCAGGAGGAGGCCTTCGTTTGGAGAGTGATGGTTATAGACAAATACCTGAGATTGGTTGATTATAGAGTATATCCCCTTGGAAAAAATAATGGAAAACTAAATTTCCTAATCAGAGATCTCATAAAAATATATTACTATCTGAATTTCAAAGTAGCATGGAGGTTATCTAAGAGCATTTCCCTGTTTTGAGATTTCAGCTGAACTTACACTGCACACACACACACACAAAAATGTTTTATACAAGAATGTGTTTGTTTCTTATTCTTGTATGAGAATAAATGTCCCCATATACACATAGAAAGACTATCAATGTGACAAATATTAATGAAAATTGTATTTGGTGAATCATAACTTTTCTTCAGTTTTAATTTTTTTTCAAAAAATAAAATAAAAAGATTATTTTTAAAAGATTTTTTTAAATTACAATAAAGTTACCAAAAGGCAAACATAAGAAGTGCTTAAAATGAGGGTCCTGAAAATGGGAATTCTATCTGTTCTGAAAACAATTAACAGGAGATTGGTGACACATTTCTCTCTTGTATCACAATGGACATTAGCAATGTGGCTCATCCCTGTTGCATGTCATGCAGCTTCAATACTAACCTGATGACCTTTTTATATTGTGCAGATTGATTTCCAAGCCATTTCTGTTCTCCCTATTTATAGCCTTTGTAACCTAGAAGAAAACAAGTAAGGCTAGCCAATTGTGTTCCTCCGCTGCTGTGGTCCTCATAGCTCGGACTCCCATATCTCTCTGCCAAAGGTCCCATGATAACTGGCCTGGTCTGGAGGGTGAAAACACCAAAAAGCTTCTGAAAGACAAGTCCAGGAGCGAGATGTAGCTATGTGAGCTTCTTAGAAGTGTAAGTTGAACACTTGCAGCAGCAGAATTGTGTTTCTCTGTGTTACCAACCATGACAGTACAATTATAAAGTTCTAGAAAATGTAAAGTACACAGAACTCTGAAAAACAAGGCATATCTGGATTATTAATGTATTTTTCTACCATAAAATCACCTTTACCTGTTGTTTTTAAGAATTTTTTGTTGTTGCTTAAAAACTGTCCTTCTCTATGTGAAATTTATGTGACTGCTGATCTTACCAATGATGGTCAAAACTTCCTCTAAAATCCCTGTTCCCATCAACCCCTTCTGCTAATCACACCCAAATCTTAAAGTTAAAGGACGTTGGTAACTATATGACCTAGATCCCCCAACATACATGTATTCCCATAAAATGTCAACAATAATGGAACCAAAATAAATCAGGTGTATTCAGTTTCTTCAACAAAACTGCCCTGTTTCTGTTAGAACAATCCTGATTTTCGCAGTGGTGGGGAGAAATAAATGAGCTTGATTTTCAATACTTGGTCAAATCATACTTGTATATATTTCCTATGGGGGGGGGGAGAAGATAAGCTAAAATGGAAGAATTAACTAAGATGAAAATCTAATGAAAGAGAGTAAGTTTTCCCACATGGCAAAGTATATAGCAAAAAAATAAAGTAGTTAGAAAAAAGTTAATCAGTTTCTGCCACATACTCACAGCACTAACCAGATTCAAGATGTGCCTGCTAGGGTAGAGTGACCAGAAGAAGAATATTCTCCTTTTAAAAATAGAGAGTAAGGTAAGGGAATTTTTACTTGAATGGCTAAATATATAGAAAGAGGAATTATATATTCAATTGTTCTTATCAGTGAATACAATGCCATGTTGTCAAGGAACACGCAATAAGTGTTCACAGTAAACTATAAGTGGAAAACCAGTATCACTCCTTAGTCATCCCTGGAGACAGTTTAATTTAATATGTGAAAAGTTCAGAAACATCAGTTATTGCTCCTCAAATCAACAGGTCTGGAAAAGGTCTTGCATTTCCCCCAAAGGGAAGCTGGTTTATTTCTATGTATTCAATGTTCCAAATTCTGAACTGGAAGTTGTATGTAATAGGAGGGCCAGGAAACAGACCTGGATTCTGTTAAGTAACTGAAGGGGGTAGATGTCAGAGGAATTTTATTCATTTCTACTCCATCAAGCTTGGTGACAGAAATATACCCTTTTCTCACACCAAGGGATTGACTATGTCCAGTTCAGGGAAAGATTTCATTGCCCTCCATCTATGGGTTATGGTTTTCTTCTAATGCTTTTGGCAAGGTCCCTTTAAGAATTAAGACACCAGCACAGACCAGCTTATTGAATATTCCACTGACAGAATGCTCCCTTAACTGAAGCTGTTGGAAATTCGAACACAGAAAAGTCAACTTTTTACAAATAATGTGCATAAGGACAAAGAGCAGACATAGCCCTTGGTGAAACAACTAGTTCAAAACAGCAGGATGACAACTTTTTTCCAAAACTTCATTTAATCCAAAGCTAGTTATCACTTGCACACAAGCCAAAAATACTCAAGATAGAGAGATCAATGCATTATATAAACATGTATAACATTATGTGATAAATAAATATAGGTATTTATGTATATATTTTTAAGGTTGAATTAGATTTGTGAAAGTATCTGAATCTATACTATGCCTGATTGACTACATTAAAAAATTGTATACCTCAGAGTTCCTAACATAGTGGGATGTACATGTAATGTTTCAGGTTATATGTTTAATGGGCATGAACCAATATTTCTGATTTATATGAGTCTTTAAATTCTACCATTTTATGGAACTACCATTCTATCCAGCAATCCTACTATTAGGAATCTACCCAAAGGACACAACACTAATTCAAAAGGACGTCTACGTGTGCTAGGATGTTTATCACAGCACTATTTACAGTCGCCAAGATATGGAAACAACCCAAAAGCCCCCAAACTGATGAATGGTTGAAAAAGATGTGGTATATTTACACAATGGAATATTATTCTGCAATCCAAACCTACAAATATGAGGCATTTGTGATGACATGGATGAACTAGAGGGAATCATATTAACAAAAATAAGTCAAAAAGAAAAAGTCAGAAACCATATGATCTCATCTATAGATGGGATATAGGAATAACAAACGAAATGCCAGGAGAAACCCAAAATAAGCTGACAGAGGAGCTGGGGCCAGCTGCCAGTGAAGGGGAGAGGGAAGGAGAAATGGGGGAAGGGAGGAGCACAGGAAAATCATCAAGAGGAGAGCTTTGGGAGAAGAGGTGGAGGGAGAATCCCAGGACATGGAAAGATGCTTTACACACACACACACACACACACACACAGAGAGAGAGAGAGAGAGAGAGAGAGAGAGACTTATATGCATGAATATGTAAATAAAATGATTAATTAAATATAAAATAAAAAATAAATAAATTCTGCCATTTTAATGCTTCTTTATTGGCACTTAGAATCAATAGCATCAAAATAGAATCAAAAGCATATACTTATAGGAGGGTTTTAATTTGATTTCCTACTGTCAAAAAAATGTTAAACATTTTCTGTTTCTTAAAATGAATATATTACTTAGCTCACTCAGGACCCTGCTTTGTTTATGACAGAGATACTTCATTTTGAAGTCCCTGACATTTTATTCACACTACAAGTCTTCTGCATAACCACTTGAGTCAAGTCACAATCTGCAATCCGAGATTCGGAAAGGATGGTTAGGGACTGCAGAGTGTGATGTGGAACGTGGGCCTATATCTCATTTCCTGTAATAACTGTCATAGGAGAGCAGATGTAAAATGCTAATGCCTGGCACACCAGTGAGGTTTTCTTATAATTTAGAAACTTGCTGAAGTCCTAAGTTCTTAAGCAGTCAGTTTTCCAGTTCAATCAGTAGTCTTACCTAAAAGGGTGATATTCATACTCCTATCAAACAACTATTTTCTACATTAATGTCAGTTATTTTTAATCTACTTGAGAATCAGCATTCATTGAGTTCTCCCACTCTTAGTTGTACTTAATATCCAGCTATAACAATGGCTCCAAGTGCTGCTGAAGATAAATGTTTATATCCCTTACAAGAAAATTTCACTAAGATCTCTAGGCACATCTGGATATGAACATTTCTTTCTTAAAAGTGCCACCAAGTAGGATATAGTGGGGAAATATAAATTGAATGCTGATCAGAAAAACATGTGCCAGAAGATTATTTCACTAATTTAAAAAGGAAGCAAAATTGAATTAATCTCAAAAGAGAATGATATAAAGATGACATGAAAATGTATGGTATGGTCCTTCCAATTCATTACCTGAACTCTGAGATTATGAAGAAGAGATGAGATTTTCATGACGAAAAGTTTCAAGTTATTGCAGTCTGTTCCACTGAAGGCAATGCAAACCCTTAGCAAAGCACATACTTTGAAACATGTATGTTCCTTCAGGAGTCTAAGAGACTTCTCAGTCAATATATTTATTTGAAAACTGAGATCCAAAGTCTGTAGCTAGGATTTACAATCTTTTTTATTAGTATTATTGTTCTAGAATGTTCCCCAGTTTTTCTATAAGCTATTAAAGCCTATTAATTGTGAGACGTTTCCAACACTTTTTCAAAGCACATTATCTCTGTAGCTCACCTAACTTTTGAATCCTTTAAAATTCGGGGTGCTCTGGTGGTACATGGGTTGTGATAAATATACCCAGAGTGTGATCCAATGCCCCACAATCATAGACATGTTACAAATTAATGTTACCACAATAAAAATAAGTATCTACGACAAGAGCGAAAACAAAGTGTTATTCGCAAATCACACATTTTGTAATAAGCTAATCACTAGCTGAGCTATTAGAACTTTAAAACATATTTTAAGCTGGGCATGGTGGTGCAAGCCTATAATCCCACATACTGGGAGACTGAGGCTTAGGAGCACTTGAGTCCACAGGTTTGAGAGAACGCTGGGCAACATAGAGAGACCTACTCTCTAAAACAAACAAACAAACAAACAAACAACAACAAACAAAACAGGGAGGATAACCTATGAGAAACAAATATTTAAATAATAACACTACAGAACATACATTCCAATGAGTAGTCTGCACCCCAACAGATAGCCAAAGACAACTTTTCAACCCTTAGTCTGCATAATCTGGGGAAATGAAGTTAAACTGAGTTAGAGACTTTTAATTAATCTGGGTAAAGATATAATCCCCAAAATCTGATCCAAAGCACCTCTGGCAGGCCTCAGAGGCTAGAGTCAAATGCAGACTCTCAGGCCCCTACCCAGACCTATGAACCTGAACCTTCATTTTTACTAGATCCCAAGATCAATTGTAGGCTTATTCAATTTAAGTCTGTGCTGTTATGGAGGAGAGAATCCTTGATCTCTGTCTGAAGAAGAAAAAAAAAATAGTTAATATAAAAATCATCAACAGAGTCCAGATAGTAAAGGGACTTGAAAAGGTCAGCTTTCAATAGTATGTTTGCAATATCATATTATATGAGATGTGTGGGAATCAAGGACACCAATTTGTAAAGAAGGGACACGGGAATTTTGGGAGTTGTCCATGCAGGTACTGTTCTCAGACTGGAAAGAGGATAAAGACAACATTTTCAACCAATCCCAAAGAAGAGAGAAGCAAATCAGTTAGTCAGAGCCTGTAATTCTTTCAGCTGCGTCTTACTAGTGCTCCTGAATTCTGTTCCTCAAAAGCATGAATTAGCCTGGCTGCTTTACTTTCAGGCACTATCACAAACCAGACTAGGCTCAGACTGTGAAATGAGAAACACCTCATTTTACTACCTTAACTGTCCCCAAAAACTAAAAACAAAACGGGCATAAATACCTCTAAAAAGTAATAGCGTTGTCATCCCTCCAATGTTTACCTAAGGAAACATTCCTTAAAAAAAAAAATCAATTATTAAGTGATTCCCTCTGCCCCCAATTACCTCACAAAAACCAGTAAAGTTAACCTATTAACCAATTTTATTACACTCTCCCCATTGTGCCTCCCTTTAAAATTCATCGTAAATTGCGCTCTATTCATTTACAAATACCCCTTTCTTTGCTTAATAAATCGTGGTCTAGTTCATCACTTCCAGCCAATCCTTAGCTGCCATAGCTAAGCTATCTCTCTGATCCTTCCTTTCATTATACCCTACGTGCAGCTCTCAACACATTACTTGAGAAGCGCCTGTTCTTGTTTTTGTGTAATCAGTACACCACAGCAAGTTGGCATATCCCACCCATCTTGTGGGAGAGGGAAAGGGGAAAGAGAGAGGAGGAGTTGCTGGACACCTATGTTCCTCTTCTTTGCTTTCAATACAATGGACACATGAAACAGTCTCCTGGGCCTCCTTGGAAACATGTTAGTTAAGTAGATTCTTGCTGGTCAAGTAAAATTGAAACACATACTATTTTTATGTCTGAAGATCAAAGTTCCAGCATCTAGATTTATTAGAGGTGGCAAAGAGCATTTTGTAGCAGTTTCTTGTACAAGAATACTACAATCATTGGGTAATATGGGTTTGTTCCAAATAATTATACCCTAGTATAATTGCAAATAATTTTCTCTTTTACCCTCAAATATGTTCTGGTTTGAAAGATATATTTGGTGATAATTCTTCTTATAAATCCACATTGCTGGGGGCTTGGTTTGAAAAGGGACCTTTTGCCACCTCTAATGAATCTAGATTGAGATTATGATTTCAAGGTAAATTTTTGTCACTTCGATTGAGACACTTTTTAAAAAAGTCTAAGCATAGACTGATATAATTGAAAGGTGTCTCCTATTTGCCACACGTGTCATTGTGATTTTAAAAAGACCTGGAAAAGAGTATTAACATTGGTGTTAGGGGTGGAAAGAACAGGTTATTCACCAGCATCCGTTCCCAAGAAAAACTCTGCTAAAGCTAAAGACTGGTGAGGTTTCTTAATAGACAAAAAATAAAGCAGACAAGGATAAAAATAAGTCAAAGCTTCTAAGTCTTACCGATAAGAATAATACGAATGCCATGAGCAAGTAGGAATTAAGTAAATAGCTTAGGATAAAAGATGATTAATTCATTTTGAGCAGTAGCGGTTTTGAGCCATGATCCCCAACTGGAAATACCTAATAGACAAACTCAAAATAGAACATAGTTAAAAGATTATGTTTCTCTATAGCCTCGGGAGTATTTTACTTTATGAGGATTGTTACAGCTTCATGGATGAGCTCACTAAGGGTAGAGTGAGATGGACAAGCTGAGTCATCAAAGATGTCAAAGAGAGTATGGTCAGAAAGATAGCCAAGCAGTGTTAACTTGGAAATGGTAGTGAGTGTCAGTGTAACACAGAAATCTGAAAAGAGAGAGAACATGGACATCTAAAGAGAAATTTAACTGAGTAGAAGTAGAAAGTATTAAATGTCACAGAGACAACAGAGAAGATAGATTCTGAAAACAAATCCTTGCATTTTATATAAAGGGTACACATATTTGAGTGCCAAGTATATGCCCGGAGCTTTTACTTTTATTTACATGAAATACTTCAAGAAAAAAAAGAGTTCAGCAGTGCCCTTGGGTATGGAGATCAGAAAGAGATTTTTGACAGGAAAAAAAATTTTGAGAAAGGTAAAGTGGTGCCTCAATGGAACCACAGTGTCAAACTAGAAATTGTCGAATATTTGGGGCTTTTTCTTTATTTTCTTGTATCTAAATGGAGCAAACAGCATTTGTTCAAAAACGGAGGAAAAAACCTATATAGAGATTTGAGAGGTAACAATAATAGTTCAGTGATTGTGCTGGGGTAAAAACTGAGCATTCATCATCAATTTTTATATCTTTTACAGTTAATTTTATTTAATTATACATGGATTATGTCTATATTTCTACACCAAATCTCCTTGTCTCCCTGCCCCGTGACTTCATGACTTTGCATTCTTAAAAACAAAGCCTTTTCCATTTCATTACACCCCTGTGAATGGTTAAATAGTTTTACAAAGAAATATAAATTTTGAGTAATCAACCTAATTGCTGACCCCACAATTATAAATTATTTTTTTTTTAAATCCACCAGGGAATTTCAAGTCTTCCTTGAAAACAACCAGATGTTGCTCACATAGTTCATTATAATAGTTTTTATTTAATTTTATTTCTTTATTTTTGAGACTAGATCTCACTATGTTGCCTGGGGTAGTCCTGATCCAGTGGATTCAAGTGATCCCCAGCCTCAGCCTCCCAGCTAACTGGGATTACAGGTGCCTGCCACCGCACCCAGCTTATTATAATAGTTTTTAAAGATTTGCCCCACAGCCATGATACTCTTACTCTTCCCAAGTCATCTTGCCTCTTAAGCCATTGAGGTATTCAAAAAACTCTATAACTATATCTGCACAGTAAACAACTATCAAAAAGTAATTTCCTCATTTCTTTCATTATTAATCTCTTTCCAATACCAAGTGTTATAATGCAATATTCCAAACTGGCAATTTATTTCCTGTTTTCAAAGTAAAATATTGTCTTAGCTGAACCAAAAGGCAAGTACCTTCTAGTCCTCACTATTCCTCTAAGCAACAGTAGCCCAGTTCCCTAGGACTAAAGATCAGCTGCCCCCTTAACATCTCTTGGATAACCTCCTGTGCCTAAAAGTCCCTTGGGCAAGATAAAATTTCACTGTAATAGGATACAATTTTTCCTCTTACAGTTAAATCCAATCCTATGCAGATACAATAGCAACTCTGTCCAATAGCGAACTGCTTTCTGATGATGATTACTCAGTCAAGTTACTTCCTCAAAAATAAACAGGATGGCAAGGAATCACACATTGTTATTTCCTTATTGTACATGGAAAGGAGGCAAGTGGGCTGAGAAATAAACAAGAGGAACAAATCTGAATTTTTTTTGCGACATAAAAATATAAAGTGGGGCAAAGTTCAGTCAACAACAATAAACCGATCTAGTTTTGATTGGGGCAATAAACTAAAAATAAGTGAAAATGATAAAATTATTAAACTAGCATCAAATATTTCTTAAATTTGAATTCAAACAGACTTTCTAACTTGAATAAGGTGAAATGCAAATGAACTAATAATTGTGAAAGAAGGAATACTCTATAGCTATTTCACAAATCTGTTAAATATCCTACACTCCTGATGTATGAATACAATATGAAAGTTAAAAAATACTATACAAACTTTGTTCTTAGTATTAGACAATTCAAGATATTTTTATTAAATAATTGTTACTAATAGCTACATAGACCAATTATATAATCCCCTCTATCTAAATGTAAAATATTTGCAGTTGCTTATATTGATACTTGTAAAGTTTATTCAGAAAATAAATTCTAGAAGACTTACAAAGGTATAAAGATAAGATGTCAGTTATACTATATTACCATTTAAAACCTGGTTAATCCAAAATTTTTCTAGGAATACAAATTTCAACGCTATTTTTTTTTCTTCTTGTCATTGCAAATTATTCACTAAATGTTATGCAAAATTATAAGGAAAAAAACCTTTGTTACAATCTCCCTATTGTGTCTCTCCTGAAGTATTAATGTCAAATAATTACAAGATGCTTTTGTACTCTTCTTCAGTAACACAAATTATAGGCAAAGACTTCAAAATATTCTAAAGAAGTGGTTCTGAAATTTAACATGCATACAAATCACCTGAGCTGCTTATTGAAATGCACTGTGGATTCAGTAAGTCTGCTGGGGCCAGAAGACCTGGGATTATCATTCCTGGTAAATACCCGGTGACGTCAGTGCTGCTGGTCCAGAACCACATGAGCAAGAATCTATAAAGAATGACCACTTTTGTATTCTTGATTAGTCGGCATTTTCCAGAGAAACAAAACCAATGAAAGAGACTTCTTTGAAGGGACTGACTCACATGATCACAGAGACAGTATTCTTAAGACCTGCAGCTGGCAAATAGGAAACCCAAGAGAGTCGGACTGTGAAGTACAGGTCTAAAAGGAGCAAGGTTTGAGACTCAAGAAGAGTCAACGTTTCAGATTATATCCAAAGGCAGGCAAAGACTGGGGTCTCAGCTCAACAGTCGGGCAGAAGGTTCCTCTCACTTTCAGGAGGTAGACTTTTCATGCTAATTGGGTTGTCAACTGATTGGATGAGACTTACCCACATTCGGAAGGGCCCTTTGCTTTACTCCGTCTAAAATATTTGACCAACTATCTAGGAACCCATGGCCAAATAAAGTTGACATATAAAATTACTCAGCACAGTTCTAGTGCTACTCTAATACATAATACTCTAGTAAATTCAGTCAAATGTTAGTGATCTAATTAAAATAATTATAGAGATTATTTTTTTTAAAGTTTGTTATGAATTTGATCCATGAAAAGCTAAAGAGACAATGTAGAACCTACCTTTAGAAGTAATAAAAATTGCCCTTCTTACCTATGAAGGCAGTAGTTATATAAAAAATGCAGCTTTAAACGTTTAGATAGGTCTATATTGCATGTCTTTATCAAAGTTGTATTATAAACCAGTATGAAAAATATGTAATTATCTAAGACAATAAATTTTATTTCATATTTTTAAAGAATAAATTTTATAGTAAAAGGAGAGTTATAATAAAATATATGTGAATATTAAACCATTTTCTCCAAGTGGGACTTTGATTTAAGAGGATCAGTGTGTCCACAAGAAACACAAGGTAGTTCACTTGCTGTCTCCTCAATCACACACAAAGGAAAGTGCAGATGAAGACATAGCAAGAAGGTAGCAAGTTAGGAAGAAAGTCCACACCAGAAACTGAGCTAGTTAGTACTGTTGTCTCTCCAGAATTATGAGAAAATAGATGTCTATTGTTTAAGCTAATATATATATATATATATATTTTCTCCATTTTAAAACTTCTTTGAATCTTTAATATGCTAATTGGAAACATTTCAATATGCTAATAGGTAGTAAATATTCTTCTATGTATTCCGAGAGGGAAATACATCATACATCATTCCATCTAATCTTAAGACATATATCTTAGATACCACAGAACAGGAAATAGTTATAACAAATATGACACGATATTTTCAAATTGTGATTTTTTTAGATACTTACTTGTAGGTATATGGGTAGATTTCACCATATTTCACCTAAATGAACATATGAAAAAATATATAAGTAAAAATCATTGATCATAATAGTAGTAAACATTTTCACATTCGAAGTCTTACTCTCCAATAATATTTTTAATACAATTATAATCTAAAGCACAGAAGATATGACCTTTTTTTTATTAAAATATTCTCCCAAGTCACACCTATTTGGAAATTTTGATGTTGACATAATCTTCATCAGAAAATGTCAAAGCAATTTTCAGCGGTCATACACTCAAATGGTGTGAAACTGATTCAATCAAATATTCAAAGACTGCCATTTTTCAATAACAGTACCGGAAATTCTTTCATGTATAGATAAGGACAGTTATATCACACATGCTACTTGGTTGATAGCATTGCTGTGATATATCTTGAATTCAATAATGCTAAATGAAGACATAGTCTCTCTCTTTCTCAATCTCTGTCAGAATCAATGAAAATATACTTATTCCAAACTTGTTTAATCCAAGAATTCCTCACTTTCTATAAGAACTGCCCCCATGAGTAAATAAGTATATAAATATAGAGAACTTTCAAATTACTACTGTTTTATAAGTCTTATTTTTAAAAATACTTCCTTAAATGTATTCCTTCTCTATATATTACCTTTTGGTATGAATTGATTTAAATGATTTATCTTTCCTTTGTATCTAACTGTCTAAAGAAGAAAATATGCATGTTTCCCCTCCCCTCTGTCCTCCCTCTCCTCAGTGTCTAGGAACCCTTTCATTACATTTTAGATATTCAGTAAAAGTACTCAGATGAAGGTCCAAGACTGAGAATCATAGCAATTTCCCTATCTGCTTGAAAACAAGTCTAACTCTTACACTCTGTCTGATGACTAAAGCTTTCCTTCTAGTAATATCTATCAAAGAACATCTTAATTTTTAATCTCATATAAAAATCCACTTCCTTGACAGTCTTCAGCAGTCATTATCATGCCCCTATTCTAACACGTGTTGGTGCTTACAGACACTTTGTGGTAGAAGAAAGGAGAGAAAAATCTAAGTCCCAGTGATGAGCTTACCATTTGCTGACTAAACACATTACTCTGCCAATCCTGCTTCCTCCTAAGTCGAAAGAAGATAACATTTGCCCAACAAGCTTCATGAGGACATTGTGATAATCATTAGGGGAAAATACACACCAAAAGCACTCTAATGGCTGCATGGTGCTATTTCTGCTTTTATTACACACATGACATTAAAATTTCACTCAACCCACAATTTGGTTTCAGTTTTGTTATTCATCTAACATAAACTACAAGCTCCCCAGAGAACTTTGTGAACACTTCCAAATATCCTTGCCACTGAAAAACACCATTAAACAGTAATAGTCATGAAATTTCTGAGAATTACTCTATTTGAGATAATAACCATAAATGTATAAAAGTAAGTCCCCCTATGGCTCAAAGAATCCACTCATTGTGGACTTCCTACTCTATTAATTAAAAATCAAAGGTTTGCTTTTGTTTGCACTAGATAAGTATAGAGATAATAACAATGAAACTGCTATTTAGTTACTATTCAAGGATTCTTAAAGTGCAAAATTCTTTGATAGACATTATCTCATTAGAACTTTATAAAACCATGGAAGATACTAATAGGTTGCTGTTCTACAGATGAAAAAGGTAAATCTTCAAGAGATTGCCACCCACTGTAAATTGTCATGCTCACAAATTCTTGGAACTAAGGTTTTGATCTCACAAGATGAGGCTTCCTCGTGTATTAGAATTTTTCACCCTTAGCACTATTGCCATCCTTTGTCACGGGGGTCTGTCCTGTGCATTGCGGAATGGCTAGCAGCATCCCTGGTGCCACAGCTCACCTGGATCACGTAATGAGTCATATTTTAGGTCAGATAACACTGACAACTTAGGATCAAAGGTATTCATTTGCCATGACTAATATAACAAAGCACCACAACTGGTGGCCTGTCACAGACTTCTACCTACAACGTCTGCTGGGCTGAGGAACCAAATCTCTGGTCCAGAGATTTGGAGTGAGGCTCCCTCCTTCATCAATCAAGAAGGGAGGAAAGCCACAAAGATGTGGTTTTGGCCCCAGGGCAGAACTGTAAACCATGAGAGAGGAGAGAAACTGGACTGACCATCTGAGGAAGTCTGGCCCCAGCATGGAACTTTCCCCCTGCCAATGGCCGGGAGCTGGGTTCCCAACCCAAGATACCAGAACTATACAGCACAGGAGCAGCGCCATGTGACAGACACCAGAATGGAGGACACAGCCAGCATAAAAGAGGAGGCACAGAACTCCCTGAACACACGGGTCTGGGAAAAGGAGACTGTCTTCTCCATCATAGTGATAGGGTGTGCCCCCCCCCATTGTCTCCTGTTTAAGATTGCAGATTTTAAGGACAGGTAATGTTAAAATGGGGGAATGACCTTAGCTAGAATTTCCCTTCAGGGGGATGCAGGGGGAAGAAAGAAGTGAAATAGTCTAAGTGAAACAGATTTCCTGGAAGGCGGGAAATCAGGGTATATAAAGGGTGTGCAAACAAAGAGAAGGATTCGATTGGAGGGGATGCAGATTTGAATATAGAGACTGGATAGAGAGAGAGGTTCAGTGGAGGAGAGATGGGAATCGGCCATCTTGTAAAGATGTGAGCCATGTGAGCTTGGCCATGGGGCCACCGAGGGCCTGCAACAACCCTCGGCTGGCCCAGGCTGGCAGCATGTGTGCTGAAAGCAGTTAAGGAGTTTGCAGATTTGAACTCTGTGTTGGAGTTTGCTTTGCTGA
>PVHY01011454.1:0-47935 GCA_004024945.1 Uropsilus gracilis
AAAAAAAAAAAAAAAAAAAAAAAAAAAAAAAAAAAAAAAAGACACAGGATGTGTGGGAGCATTTAGTAGGGGCAACTAGCTCATCTCAGGTGGACGGGGAAGGACATTCTTGGGTAATTTTATAAAGGATATGTTTCCAGAACTGAGGTTTGAAAGCCAGAAGGAAGGGGTGTGAACGAAGAAGAAGTTTTCCATTTAGTGAAAAATATGGATGCATGAGTCAGCTCAGGGGGTTGATAAGTGCACGTTGCTTAAACCAAAGAGATTAGGTGGGAGAGGAGACAGACAGGGACTATACCCCAAAGGTTCCTAAGCACTGGGTTTAGGGTGTAGGAACCTTTGGAAGAGTTTTGAGTTGGGATATTAGGAAGCAGGCTCAGCTGTTCCAAGACTACAACATAACTACATGTTAAAATAAATAGAAGTGTGCTCCTTGTTTATGTAAACAACCCAGGTGGACAGCCCAGAGTGAGCCTGGTGATCCAAGAATACGGCTCCTCTGGCTTATTGCTCTGGCATCCTCAACATCCTTCTTGTGAGGGCCAGGCTTGGTGGTGCATGTCTTTAATCCCAGCTTCAGGAGGCCGAGGCTAGGAATTGCTTGAGTCTCCGGGTTCCAGACTGGGGCAACATAGCAAGACCAAGTTTCAAAATATAGCTGGGCATGGTGGTGCGTGCCTGTAATCCTAGCTACCTGGGAGGCTGAGGCTGGGGATTGTTTGAGTGCGGGATTGGGACTACCACCCAATAGTGGATATCGGGAACTAGGTTCCAAAAAAATAGAGTTCCAAAAATATATAGCTGGATGTAGTGGCTCACACCTGTTTCAAAAAAAATATAGCTGGGAGTAGTGGCGCACACCTGTAATCCCAACTACCTGGGAAGCTGAGGCTGGGGATTGCTTGAGTCTGTGGTACCACGGGCAAGGTGAGCCTGCTGTTCCATAAGCAAAAATAGCGAGACCTAGTCTCAAAAATATATTATTATTGAATAAGTTTTCTTTATATTTACCTTTTGTGTGTTCCTTCCCCTTCTCCCATCCCACCCCCCTCGTCTCTCCATCTCTTCTTTCACTGCCTTTTATTGTTTAATTTTTAGTCCCTTGGGTTCATCCTCTTCTTTCCTATAGCAATGTCCTTTTGTCCAGTGTGGACGTAGTTTCCTGGGACACAGTGGCCTGTGCTTAGTTTTCCAAGTGTCTTTTTGCTGCTGGCCACCAGTTCATACATGATTGTGTTCTTTCAGTGCCTCCTCCTTCTTTCTGATTAGCTGCTCCGGCCCATCTTCTGTTATATTTTGATCCTTCTTTGTTTTGTAGTTCTCGTTGCTGGGGTTGGGAGCGTTTCTCTTGGCCAAAGTCTGTGCACCCATTTTTTTGATCGAGATAGGCCCTGGCAGCTGGTTGGTCCATTTGGTCGTGGCTACTGCCCGTCTCTGTGGCTTTCCTCACCCTCTAAAGTGGGGGGGGGGGTCCTTTGATCTCGCTGAAAGCATCTCTAAACAGGAAATTTCGTTCCCATCGTTGTAGATCTCAGTGGTTGTATTTCTGAAGTAGTTTGTCTCAATAATCAGTCTTATAGTCCTGTGTCCCATGGATCTGACATGTTCGTTGTTCTGGAATACTTCCTTGTTTCTCACCTTTATATTCGTGTGCAACTGCCGTTGAGTTGCTGATTTAGTTGCTTTTGGTGAGGGTTGACTGGATTTGGAGAAGACCAGAGGAAATGACTCCTATCACCCACTACCTTCTGCCAATCGTCACCCCCCCCCAGCTCTGGCACGGGGTGGGGTGGGGGTGGGGACTGGCTCAGTGCCTGGCAGCATGGCTGACCTAGGCTGGGGCTACCCCAGCCTCCCTACCTCAAGTCCCCAAACCCTGAAAGGAGCGCGGCAGGCTGGGTGGCTGAGGGCGCAGTGACCTGCAGCATGGCTGAACCGTACTTTTTATTCTGGACTGAATATTCTTCAGTACATTCAGCTAAAGGGAAGCGACTCTGTTACACAAGGAAGGATGGGTGCTAGGAAACAACTAACTGTCTTTGAAGGAAGTGGCCGTCCTATTTGTCTTTTGGAAAGATCTCTCTAGGCAAGGATGGAGAATAGCCTGGATGTAGGAGAAATCATCTAAGTGAGAGTTACTGAGGACAGAGCCAAGGCGGACATTTGGGGTGGGGAGTGGGCGAAGGCTTAGGAGATATTTGAATCATGAAGGGTGAGCCCACAGCTGCCCGCTGAGGAGAACTGCTGGATGGACAGGTCACTGCAGTCCATTAACGATTCTTCTGTTGCTGTGCCTGGCACAGTGCCTGGGATATGGTAAATGCTTGTGAGTGAATGCAGGTATGGTACTATAGGAAGGAGCCCAGGACAATAATAATAATGGTTTCTGGAACTAGTTTGATGAAGGAATATCAACATTTTCAGGGGAAAAAAATGAACATTAGCCAGGCATTGTGGCACGTGCCTGTAAGCTGGGCATGGTGGCACGTGTCTGTAAGCTTCAGCCTATGAAGCGGCTGGGGCTAGGGATCACCGTTCGAGTCCTGCCTGGGACCTGTAGTGAGACCTAGTTCCAAAAAAATAGCTGGGCGTGGTGGCGCGCGCCTGTAATCCCAGCTACCTGGGAAGCTGAGGCTGGGGATTGCTTGAGTGTGTGGTACCCCGAGCAACATGAGCCTGCAGTTCCATGGGCAAAAATACCAAGACCTAATCTCAAAAAAAAAAAAAAAATTTTGTCCCTCTCCTGTTGGGCATTCTACCCTCTCAGTGACATCTCTAGCCACTGCCAAAACCTCTAGTCATTTTAGTTACTAGCGCAGTCTCCTGTTTCAGGTATTATCTTGGGCTTCCATTTTCAAAGGCTAATCGTGTTGGATTCTAAGTCCCAGGAGCCAGGACTGGTGGTGGGAGAACTGAGTATCAGTTGTTCTCTTCCCTGCCCTCTGGTGGGGAAAAACAAGAAGGAAAATAAAGGGCTTGTTTCCTTGGGTGACCCCTCCTGACCCTTGGATGACCCCTTCTTTGCTGCTTGCAAGGGGCCCCAAGTTCCTGTTCTATCGGTTATCACAGTTGCTCAGCTGCTCAGCTCATTATCTACAAACACAGCATGTTTTGGGGGGGGGGAGGAGGGAGGACTCTAAGGGTATGCTGAGGAAGGGATCCATGCCAAACAGCTTTTCTCTGCTGGCAGCTGTGGGCTCACCCTTCAGGACTCATCTCTTTGCCCCAGCAGGCCTGTGGTGCCCATCACATCTATCCTCAACACCCCCAACCCTGGGGTCTGCGGAGACGGCAAAACCCTTCCTCTTCATACTCATAAACCCCTTACATCCTGATTGCCGGCTCTCTCCAGGGCCCTTTTCCATACCAGGGTGCAAGCTCCCGTGGCTCAGCTGACACCACTCACTGGCCAGGAGAGGTGAGACGCCCTCTGGTGGCCCTGCAAACTGAACGACAGTCTCTGGGCTGGTTCCAGTCATTCACCTCGGTGTTACCGGCACCCCTCACTTGGCTGCCTCAAGTAACTGTCTTTTTATCATGTTTATGGATTCTGTGGGCCAGGAGCTGGAGAAGACACAGCTCGGCCTGGGGGAGGGGGAGCTCTGTTTGCTTTATTTGGCCTCCACGGTGACCCCACCTGCTGATATTCCTGCCCTTCTGCACTCCCTTCCCACTATGCACCACCAGGTTTGGTCTGAGTGGCCAGTGGAATATGGAAGACGTGAGCATATGTCACTTTGGGGTCTAACTGGTCGTAGATATTGTAGCTCGTCTCTCTCTTGGACCTCATTCTTGGGGTGGTCTGCTGCCATGTCATGAGTCACTAGCTACGCTCACCACTATACCATCAACACCTCTTACAACAAAGCCCTCTGGAAGAGGATGGGAGATCACCAGCCAAAGGCCATACCAGTAAGCTGGAAAGTACATACTTAGCCACAGGGAAAGTCTTAGACAACAAGAGTCTTGGCCAACAACTTGATGGCAGTTTCAAGAGAGACCGAGCAGCCCCCTGGGTATGCTGCTCTTGGATTCCTGATGGTCAGATGCTGAGATGATAAATAATAGTTGTTTCAAGGCATTACATTTTGGGGTAACTTGTTATGAAGCAATGGGTAGGAAATACACTGCTCTGTGATGTCTGGGTCCTCAGCTGGGATGATGTCGGCACCCAGTTCCAAGTGCCTTGTCGGCAGGTGTGGCTGATAAAATTCGGTGGAAGCAATGGTGTACTGCTTCTGTGATTAGGTTATAAAAGATGCTGCAGTTCTGCTTTGGTGTCTACCCAACTCCCCTTTTCTCAGCTCACTCCTGGAGTAGGCATGTGTTTAGCACCCACATGGAGAAATCCACATGACAAGGACCAAAGTGAGTGTACAGTGGATCCCTCTACCCCAGAGAGAACCTGCAGATATCTATATCCTTGATAGAATTTTTTTTTGAGGCTAGGTCTCACTTTTTGAGTCTTGTTGCCTGGAGAACTGCAGGCTCATGTTGCCTGGGGTACCAAGGACTCGAGCGATTCCCAGCCTCAGCCTCCCAGGTAGCTAGGATTACAGGGATGCACCACCATGCCCAGCTATTTTTTGAGACTAGGTCTCCAAAAGTAGGTGGCTTTCAAACCCCTGGGTAGGTCTCAAATCGAGGACTCACGCTATTCCTAACCTCGGCCTCACTCCATAGGCTGAAATTAAAGATACGCGCCACCATGCCGGGCTGATTGAACTTTTGACTATAAACTGAGAGCCCCCAAGCTAGGCCACCCAGCTAAGCTGACTCCTGGTTCCTGGCCCTTGGAACTGTGAAGTAATAAATGCTTGTTGTTTTAAGCCATAATTTTGGGGGAGTTATTTGTTTGGCAACTGTAAGTGATAAAGACAATGTTGCAATGAACTAAGTATGCAGGGAAAAATCTTCCAAGTGCTTCTGGCTGGGATGACTTTCCCAGAGACCTTTTAAGTGCTTCTGTGACTCAGATTTCTGGGCTCAGTCCCTGAGGTGGGGAGATGAGGGGCGGAAAGCTCTGTCTAGACCTTACGAATGGGTGTCTCCGAAACAGCCACCACCCCTGCCCACAGAACACGGCCAGGCCCACACCTGCTATGCAGAGAGGATGACAGAAATGCACCCCCACACCCCCACAACCAGGTGTACTGGCAGAGGTCCACTCAGGATCAGAGGTTAATAAGCTACTATTTTTGGAACATTGTTTATGTGTCAGGTGACTACAAAGTGCTTTGTGTGCCTCTTTTCATTTGCTTTCCTGACAACTCTCAGAAGAAGATATTGCTAAACCCATTTCCATGGGGGAAAAAAATGGAATCTCGGTGTGTGTCAGCCAGGGATCTAGAGGAAAATGAATATTCCTCCTCTATAAAGCAAAACAGGTCTGCAATGATATCTTCCAGCTCTTGGGTCCTGTCTGTTAATACATCAGAGGCTTAATTACATGAGGCAATAAATCCCCTTTTGTTTGAGCTTAGTTGAGGTGAGTTTTCACTTATCTCTCTTGCATCAAAAAACATATTGACTGACCCAAAGTGTCAGGGACAGCCTCTCTCAGGAAAGGGCATGAAGCAGAGACCAGAAGGACGAATTGCGATTGGCTGGGTGGGGGACATGTTTCAGTTGGAAAGGCTCCAGGGAAGGGGATTCTGGCAGGGCCAGTAGCTGCAAGAAGACGGGGTGGTATGGTAGGGAGAGTGAGGAGGGTAGAGATAAAGCTTTCAGACTGGGTCCTGATGGGGGCCTTGTGGGCTATGTTAAAAAACCCCAACGTTATCCTAAGAGCAACGGGAAGTCATCACAGGGTATTAAGTAGGGATTGACTTCATTTACATTTTGACATAATTTGCATTTTAATAAGTACACTCTGGCCTCCTGGCGGCACTAGGTTGGCAGGAAGACATTGATGGGGGAATATTTAGAAAATGTTCACAAAACTCCAGGCTGGAAATGACCGCGGGCACTTAGAGGGGAGGGGGAAGGTACAGAGATTGGATGGATATTATGGCAGCTAGTACTCAAAGATGGCCCCCAGGGAACCATCTCCCTCCACCCCCACCCCCTCATGCCTCCTGTAGTGCCATCTGTCATGAACCCAGGACTGCATTGTGACCCACTTTTTCAACAGAAAGCAGAGGAAGTGACACTATCGCTCAAAAGCCGGAGCTCTACTCTACTTTTTGAAGACTCTGCTATGTGGCCTCTGATATGGGGGCTTATTCAAAGGCCCCGGGGGAGGTCCCCCATAGGCTCTGGTGCTGTTGGAGGCCTCAGAAAAGAGGCAACGACCCTCCCACTCACTCAGGTGTGGATTCCACTGACCCTGGCTCTGATTACCCTCTGTGTCTTTGATTATCTGTTAACTGGAGGCTGATGGATGAGGTGGGGTACGATCTCTGTGGTGGGGGTGCAAAACAGAGTGCCCTGGGTACAAACCAGGACTGTCTGATTCCACTCTTCCTTGGAGAGGGAAGAAAAATGACAACAGCAATTTGCAAAGAGGCTCAGCTTGGGTAAGATTTGCATCATGCAGAGTTCAGTTCATTGGCCTCTGCCCCTGTGAAATCCTGGCATTCCATCCCTCCAACCCCCTCACACTGGCTGACCCACTTCCGGAGCCTCTGACCCCTGCTGGGTGTTCCTCTGCTTGGATTCCAAAACCTCCCTGTGAAGCTGTTATCCCCTTCCTCCCAGCAGTTCCCTCTGATATGTTTCTGAATTTTCTCCTTTAGCTCCATGCACCCCTGGTTCAGGGTAATAACTGCTAAGGACACATTTACTGAAGTGTGTGCCAGGCATGAGGCAAGTGCTTTTACTTGCTCATGAACTCCTCAAACCCTAAGAAAGAGACACTTGGTAGACCCATTTTGCAGATGAATAAAGTAAGGCTCACAGAAAATAATTCTCACAGCCTGTGAAGGTTGTCCCAGGACATGGAATGATGCTTATACAGGCCTGGATGTGCTCTTTCATCAGGTAGAGACAACACTGCCAATCAGCCCAGGATGGTTTGGACCCCACCTTTCTTCCCTGCCAGAGAGAGGGGATGGGGCAAGCTCCTCCAGCCTTCTTTCAAGGAAACACAACTTTGGCCTCTTTGCCTGTATTTTGGTCAGGGATTCTCAAAGCATGGTCTCTAGGCTCCCAGCAGCAGCACCCAGGAATGTATCAGAAATGCATATTCTCAGGGTCACATATTTTCTGGGTACAACCTAGTCATCTCAAGTTGAAACTGGAAGAAGCCTAAGGGGGCGACCGGGAACAGCCTCCCCACTCTAAACCCAGGTGGCTCCACAGATGGCAACCGGAAAAAGTGAGAATTTTCACTTTGAGGATTTTTCTTATTTGGTTATTGTTTTCTCATCACATTTGAAATGACTCAGGTCTGACTTGAAAGGAAGTGTGTGAATTCCTTAATTGTCACACGCTGTTATTAGCTTTTCACATTTGTGTTCAACCTAAAGGAGAGTGATGATAAACATAAAGGAGTCTTAGCACCTTCTCTGTCTAGAGAAAGATTGTGACTGTAATCCTGCATTCAGTCGACACACATGAAGTGTGGTTCTGAGTTTGGTCTTTGACTGGGTCCCTGGGCACAGACTGGGCCTCTTTCCTGCCTGCCTCTGTGACAGAAGACAGATACCTCACTATAACCTAGAATTTAGACTTCCTGCATGGGGGTGGGAGGACCAGGGTCTGTTCTATCATGGGCCGCACCTCCTCGCCTGTGCACAGTTTCAAGTTTGAGTCTAGACTGCCACCACTTGTGTGATCTTGGGCAAATCATTTGACCTCTCTGGGCCTCAGTTTCCTCCACTGTAAAACAAGAGTAGTAATTCCTATCTCGCTGACTTGTGAGGATGGAGGAAATGTATGTAAGCATATTGAAGTCATTCACTAGCTCTGTGACCTTGAACAGGTCAGTGATTATCATTTAGCACATAGTACAATACAAGGAGCATAGTATGTGCTCAATAAATGGTGGCTATTGCTATTACTTCCATCCTACCTTGCCATGTCTAAGGCTGCTTTCAGTTCCTGAATCCTAGTAACTCCAAGGTTTCTCTCCCACTGATGACACCAAAGAGTCCCATGTTGCCTTTAGGCTGGTGCTTTCTCTGCCCCTAGGACATCAGGTGTCCAACTCTGCTGCTTGGTCTTCTCCTGATCTCAGCATTCTCAGCTCTTCACCTGGTCTCAGTTCTGGCATAGACCCCATTCCCGGGACATCTCACAGGCCTAAAGTGAGTTAATCAGACCAGAGTTAATCCCAGTTCTGTTACTTTTTTTTTTTTTTTTGGTAACATCAGTTTACACCATGGTGTAAGATTTAGGGGAATAGATTCACACCTCTAATTGATATTAACCCACTACACCTACCACCAAAGCACCCATAATCCTTCAGACTTCCTTTTCCCCTCAAATTTTATTAGTTATTTACATTATGATATTTTGGGGGTACATTTTTTTTTGAGACTAGGTCTTGCTATTTTTGCCCATGTAACCACAGGCTCATGTTACCACGGACTCAAGAGATATTCAGTCTCAGCTTCTCAGGTAGCTAGGATTACAGGCATGTGCTACCTGCCCAGCTATTTCTTGAGACTAGATCTCGCTATGTTGCCCCTGGTGAGTCTCAAACCTGTGGACTCAGGCAATTCTTAGCCTCTGCCTTCTGTAAGCTGCAATTTAAGGCACGCGCCACTGTGCCTGGCCCTGGGGATACATTTTCACCCTGCTGCTACATGTTCACATGCTTCACTCACCTTCTATCCAAATTCTCATGTTGCTGTCCTTAACCCCTCTTTCCCATTGTCTTTTTCTCCATGATCCCATCTCTCTGAGAACCAGTATGTTTTTTCAGAGTCCAAGAACTTTTTTTTAAGAGATTAGGTCTTGCTATGTTGCCCAAGGTTTTCCTTTTTTCTTTTTTTGAGACTAGGTCTTGCTATTTTTGCCCGTGGAACCGCAGGCTCACATCGCTTGGGTACCATGGACTCAAGCAATCCCCAGCGTCAGCTTCCCAGGTAGCTGGGATTACAGGCGTGCACCACCACGCCCAGTTATTTTTTGGAACTAGGTCTCCCTACATTGCCTGTGGCAGGGACTCGAACCACAATCCCTGGTCCCCGCCACGGCTTCCTAGGCTGCTGCTGACAGGCATGAGCCACTGTGCCTGGCCCAAGGTTATCTTGATCCCACAGATTCCACAGATTCAAGTGATCCCTAGCCTCAGCCTCCCAGGTAGCTGGGATTATAGTAATGCACCACCATGCCCAGCTCTCTAAGAAATTGTTTTTGTCATACATTTGACTTCTGACATATGACACCAATGGAGAATTCTGTAGGTCCTCAACTCAACTTTTCTTTCTGTCTGTCTGTTTGTCTGTCTGTTTCTCTCTCTCTCTCTCTCTCTCTCTCTCTCTTTTTCTTTCCACCATGCCCAGCCCACAACTCAACTGTTCTAAGATTACACTGATGTCTTATCCTCCTCACAGTGTCACTTTTTGGAACATCCTATCTCTTTGAAAGCTAACCCCAGCAACTGGTCCACATACAATGGTTTTATTCCAGTGGTTCTCAACCAGGCTGATTTTGTACCTGCTGGGAAGCAGTAACGTCTGGAGACATTTCTGCTGATGGTGGCTCAGTGCTGTCATCTAGTGGGTGGAAGGAAAAAGGGTTTTATTATTTATTTACTTATTTTCCTTCAGTTTTGTTTATTGAGGTAAAGTTGTTTGACAGTGTATTTGTTTTAGAGGTTATAGGTTCAGACCTCTACAAACGTTTATCTTCACCCTATGCCAGCAACCAATGCCCCAGTAAAGGAGAAGCCCCATGCTCCATAGGGTCCCTAACCCCTCTCCCTTTTGCTACCCATCCCTTCTGGTAGCCTCTGTTTTGTAGTCAGATGTCAAGGTTTGGTGTTGCATGGCCCTTTGTTTCTCTATATTCTTTTTTTTTTGAGACTAGGTCTCGCTGTTTTTGCGCATGGAACCGCAGGCTCACATTGCCTGAGGTACCACGGACTCAAGCAATCCTCAGCCTCAGCTTTCCAGGTAGCTGGGATTACAGGTGCATGCCACTGCGCCCAGCTATTTTTTTTGGGGGGAGAACTAGGTCTCGCTGTGTTGCCCCAAGTGGGACTCGAACTGCAATCCCTAGCCCCGGCCGCTTCATAGGCTGAAGCTTACAGGCATGAGCCATGTGCCCGGCTTCTCTTGCCTTTTCTTTTTTTCTCAGTCAAACCTAAATTTAATTCACATCCATATCTCAAATTATGGAATATTGGGAACTCTTAATGAAATGAACAGGAAAGTATTTTGCAAACTCTTCCTTCTGTGCACACATAAAGCATTTTCACTATCATGGTTTTGTGAGTATGATTATGACCAGTTTAGGTAGAATGGGTTGCAATTGACTGATATGAGCCAGGTGTGGTAGCATGCACCTGTAATCCCAGCTACCTGGAAGGCTGAGGTTAGGGATCATTTGAGTCTGCGTGTTCAAGACAACCCTGGGCAACATAGCGAGATTTAGTTTCAAAGAAAAAAAAAAAAAAGAAATGAAAAGAAAAAAAATAAATTGGCTGATATGATTCTGACTAGAAATCAGAGAAGAAATGAGCCACAAGCCTTTGGATTGGATGCCAACATGATATGTAGTGACTTTTGTAGAGCTGGAGCTATAATACTTTCTCACTCATTGGCAATTATGGATAAAGTTTAAGAATTAGGACAGCCAGGCATAGTGGTGCATGCCTGTAAGCGGCAGCCTAGGAAGCCATGGCAGGGACCAGGGATTGCGGTTAGAGTCCCGCCAGGAGCACGTAGTGAGACCTAGTTCCAAAAAAATAGCTGGGCATGGTGGCGCATGCTTGTAATCCCAGCTACCTGGGAAGCTGAGGCTGGGGATTGCTTGAACCTGTGGTACCCCGGGCAACGTGACCCTGCGATTCCACGGGCAAAACTAGCAAGGCCTAGTCTCAAAAAAAAAGAATTAGGACAGAAAGGTTTAGAGCAAAGATCTCCACTCTTGCTGTTTGACCCTGGGCAAGTTGCTGTGTAACTCTGAGCCTTAGATTCCTCATGTGTAAAATGGGAACAGTTATAAGCTCCTATGACATCGAGTTGTCATGGAGATTTAGTGACATCACATACCAGTAAGGAAAAATACCAAAACATAACTTTTCAAGGACACAGAATTTTCTAACCTACTCACAGATTACATGGACTGATTTTGGTTCATTCCTTCTTACCTTCATTGATTCATTCAGTGGTTCATACTGAATGTGTCTGCTATGTACTATGTACTATGTACTAGGTGTACTACTATGTACTATGTACTAGGTGACAAAAAGAGGCAGAACTGGACCATGACATCCACAACTGCCAGCTCAGAATGATTAAAACAAACAAACAAACAAACAAACAAAAAAATAGAATGAAAGCTTGTTTGGGCTTCCCTCCCCTCTTCTTACTACCATCTCTTCTTGATAACTTCCTTCAAGCTTTCTCTGCCATGTCTGTCCTTGTCTGTTCCCTCCCAGTTAGTAGCTGCTTTTTCTCCTAAGGGGCTGTTAGAAATTTATGCGAATGACTACTCATCTCGCAAAGCACGAACCTGCAAATGTTCCCTCTTGTAAACCTGAATGCTACCTGAAAGGCCATTCCTATGCATAGAAAATAAGAATAGTATGGGCAGAAGGATCTAAAGAAATAAATCAGCCTGAATTCTTTCAGTTCACAGGGAAGTCAAATCAAGCAGAAGTGACTCTGATGACCCAATCAAGGAGAGCCAGCACTCAGATGAAAAGGCTGTGTAGCAGAAAATGATTCTCCTAGACTCCATGGTACTGCCTTGTATCACCTGTGAGCTGAGCATGAGTGCTCTGGTTTTCAAGCAGTTTACAGCCTGATGGGACTTGAATACATTGACCCACAGATTTGCAACGCTGTCTGCCTTCAGTCTGTACCAAACTCTTCACTATTTTGGTGATTGTTATGTACTCTGATCTGCTCTACCTGTCCTTTCCTGCTCCAGCAACAGCATGGTGCTCCAGCACCATGCTGTTTTAAAGCCTGTAACTTTATAGAATATTTTGATATCTGGTACAAGAAATACCCTTTCTTCTTTTAAAAAAAATGCCTTGTCTTTGCACAGTTATTGTTCCAGAGGAAATTCTGAAACAGAGTTTGAGTAACACAGATATTGAATTGTCCTCATTCTTGGTGATGCCAGGTCTGGGCACTCAGAGGGGCCAGGCATTTCTTCCTGTCCTTAAGAGGTTCCGAGTTAACTGGGAAGAGTAATCAAGCAAGAACTGTAAAGGAACACAAAGAATCAGACGCTGTGGTTTTGAAGAGCATCAGGGGTATAAGTGCTGTATGTTCTCTTCTTCCTCTGCAGCTAAGAAAATCAGGAGAGAGTCCTGGAGGAGACCACGTGATCTTGGACTTTGCTGAAGGAGCAGAATGTTTGTCGGGTACAAAAGAGAAGTGCTTTGAGTTGAAAAAGTTGGAGAAAGCTTCCTGGAGAATCAGACAATTTCACTTGACAGTGAGCAGGATTTTGCATGACTCTGAAGATGGGATGAAGGAACACATTGCCCTGAGCTAGGAAAACCGCAAGAGGGCTCCCTGAGGACATTTAAACTTGTTTTCCAGTCGGAGAAATCAGAGAAGATACCAGAAGAGACCATTAAAGAATTAAATAAGGGCCGGGCACGGTGGCGTGTGCTTGTAAACGGCAGCCTAGGAAGCCGCGGCCGGAACCAGGGATAGCGATTCGAGTCCCACCCAGGCACGTAGCGAGACCTAGTTCCAAAAAATAGCTGGGTATGGTGGCGCACACCTGTAATCCCAGCTACTTGGGAAGCTGAGGTTGGGAATTGCTTGAGTCTGTGGTATCCTGGGCAACGTGAGCCTGCGGTTCCACGGGCAAAAACAGCGAGACCTAGTCTCAAAAAAAAAAATAAATAAAATAGTGGACTTTTATTAGAAAAGTAATACAAGGAGACCTTAGACTTGCTCTTCAAGGGATGAATGAGCACTTGAGATGAGAGAAGGCACCACACCGTTGAGGAAGTTATAGTAAAGGCTTCCTGTCCATTTGCTTAGATCCCATAGGCGATTTAAGAGTCCTGCCGCGTACAAGCCGGGTCTCTGAAGTGGCTAGGCAGTTCCCACTTCTCCGCGAGGTAGCGGCGGAGTGGCAGAGGCGCGGAGGATTGAGGCTGCGGTTTGAGGAGTCCGGCTGCTGGAGTTGAAGGCTTTATGTCGGAATCAACCAATAGGATGGTCGCACCCGGTTGCCTGGGCTACGGCGTAAGGGGGGCGAGTGGAGGCGGGGCCTGAGCGCTAGGGGCGGGGCATGGGCGGGGTGTATATAAGTGGACTGCAAGCGGAAGGCGGAGCGTGGGGGTCGGTGGCTGCTGGGCGGGCGGGGCCCAGGCCGCGGGGCCCGAGCCGGGGGGAGCGAGGGAGAGGAGGCGCCGAGGATCCGATTCACTCGCTGGGGAGACCTATGGGCCGAAGCCGTGTAAATGCGTTTTAAGGCGAGTGCGGGGAGTTGACTCGGGGAGCCTTGGGGCGCGGACATTCTAGTCTCCGGTGCTGATCTGACCCTGGCCCCTCTTGCCCCTTCTCAGCAGGGGCCTCGGCTCCGCAACTGCCACTCCTCTTCGGGGTGTTGCACAAGTTTCGAGGTCACCGGCGACCCCCCCTAGCAGCGCACCTGGCACTGGCCCCCGCGAAGGAGGACGGGGCTTGGTAAGGGGATGGGGCGGGAGCGGGACCTCGGCTCTGCACTTGTCGGGGAGGGGATCGCCGGTCCGGACCGCAGCCTTCGATTCTCGCCCGAGAGTCCGCGGCTCCCACCCACCTTGTGGCGCCTCCATGCACGCTCGCAGTCAGAGCACGTAAGGACCCCGGCCACAAACCGTGAGACGAAGGCTCCAGGCGCACAGCCTGCCCAAGGTCAAGCAGCCGAGAGCGGATTCAAACCTAACCTCCTGCTCGCAGGCTGAGAATCCTTGGTGGGGCCCCTCTCGGCCTCTTTAGGTGGGAGTAGTCAGAACTGGGGTCACCCTGGAAATGTCCCTACCTGAGGTTCTCGGCTTTGTTGCTCTCTCATCCGTTCCGTTTTCCTTTCCCCTAAAACCCGAATTTCGGAAATGTAGAGGAGCTCGGAAACTTGCATCCATTTTACAGATGGGGCAACTGAAGTTGGGAATAATGACAGCTACACAAGACCTTGTCCCAGTCTAGAATGCAGGTTTCTTGATCGTCCCCACCCTTCCCAGGGAATTTAAACTCCCCAGTCATCCGGGCACGGTGGCGCGTGCCTGTAAGCGACAGCTTGTGGAGTCGCGGCAGGGTCTGGGGATCACGGTTCAAGTCCCGCCCGGGGCAACACAGCGAGACCTAGTCCCAAAAATAGCTGGGCGTGGTGGTGTGCTCCTGTAATCCTAGCTACCTGGGAAGCTGAGGCTGGGGATTGCTTGAGTCCATGGTACCCTGCGCAACGTGAGCCTGCAGTTCCATGGGCAAGAAAAGCGAGACCTAGTCTCAAAAATAAAATAAACTCCCCAGTCGCAGGCGGGCATGACAGGACTGGGTGCCCTGGCCAGAGGGAGGAGGCCAGCCCCGCAGTGGCCCCTTCCCTATTCCCTCCCCCTTTTGTCCGTTCCCCCCCCCCCCTGCAGTGTGTTGCATACTTTCTAAGGCGGCAGCAGGAGCGGCAGCAGCAGCGGCGGCTCCATCAGGCCCACCGGCTCCTCCTGGACATGGAGGGCTACCTGAGTGAATCGGACTTTGTGATGGTGGAGGAGGGCTTCAGCACCGGAGACCTACTGGAGGAGCTCACTCTGGGGGCCTCACAGGCCACCACGGTGAGGGCCTGGGACTGGGATGGGTTTTGACTCCCTCTGCAAGCCTAGCTGCCTCCTCTGACGGGGTCCCTAGGGGCCTCCTTATTTGGCATTAATCCTTGCTGCTTGCAGGAGTCTCAGTGTTTTCCTAATTTGTAGTCCTTGTCCCAAACCTGCGCCTTCTGTGTTCCTTGCCTCCATGAACAACAGACAGCACCGCCCAGTCCTTTGCAGAAACCCTTGTGTCCTTGCATCCCCCACATGGTGCAGCTCCAAGCTCTGTGCCTTGCCTTCCAGTGTGCTTGTCTGGACTCCCACCTAGTTCATGCCTCATCTCTCTAAACCCTTCAGCCTCACCTCTTTTGGCCTCCCCTAGTGCCCTCCGACTTTATCACCGTCCTGCTCAAAATCAGAATTCTCTGGCAGTTTCCCACTGCCCACCGGGTCCAGCCAGCACCCTCAGCCTTCAGAGCCCTATTCCTGGCTTCCACCAGGGAATCTGCTGCCTGGAGCCAGCCACTCTCCATCTGCTCCCAGGGGTGCCATGTACGCTTATCATGACTGTGCTCTGCCTGGAGCTCCCTTCTCTCAGGCGCTCTCTTACCTATTTTTACTCATTCCCTGTTACTCATCACTGTCAACTTTTCCTGATAGCCCCAGGTAGATTTTGGTTATTTTTCCTCCAAGGCTCCTCTACTGCATTTTATAGAAACGCCCATTTATTCAATTGACTTGTGCTTGCTCAAGGATTTTTTTCTCTCATCTACTTCCAAGCCCCTGCAGGACTAGAGACCTAGTTATCTTTGATCCTTAGTATGATGTCAGACACTCACTGGGTGTCTGTAGAAAAGTGTGGCCTAAAAGGGAAACTGAGCCCGGAGCAGGTTAAAGTCCCAGGGCAGGCTTAAGATCTCACCCACAGCATAACTTCATTCTTGTTCAGCCCTTTGGCAAACCCGTGGCAACCACAGGCATGGGTGACAGTGACAGTGGCAGTGGGACACCCTCAAAGCTTCATGGAGCATCTAATGTGACAGGCAGTGGGCTCTGGCCTTCTCCATCTTTTTCTGGAGGTCGGTGTACGCACAGTCCCCGTGCTTTGGGAGCATGCACAGAATTCAGCAAAAGCATCAAAGGCAGAGCTGCCTTATTGATTTGGGAAGGTGGCATTTGAGCTGAAACCTGCTAGACAGGAGTAGGGGAAGGGCATTCTCCATGGGAATAAGGGCTCGGAGGCGGGAAGATGATCCAGTGTGTAGCTGGAGCCTGGGCTGACGTCAGGGGGACGAGAAGTGTATTACAAAGGGGTCAGTGCCAGATGGAGGCGCTCGCTTCTCTCCAGTAGTCTTGGGAGTGCCGGGGTAGCCTTCTGGCCAGAGCTGAGCAGGGACTTAGGAGGCCATGGATGGATGCTGAGCAGTGAGCTGGGCGGGCTCTCACATTCACCCCTTGTTGTGCAGGGTGAGCTTGCTGCCTTCTTCGTGGCTGACCTGGGTACCATCGTGAGGAAGCACTACTGCTTTCTGAAGTGCCTGCCGAGGGTTCGGCCCTTTTACGCTGTCAAGTGCAACAGTAGCCTGGGCGTGCTGAAGGTTCTGGCTGAGCTGGGTCTGGGCTTCAGCTGTGCCAACAAGGTGAGCCCCTGCCCGGCACCTGTGCACAGACACACTGACCTACATTGCCTATTGATCACACATGCTGGCAGGTGTGTGTGTGGGGGGGGCTGGAGAAGCAGGAGTGACCTGCAGCTGGATCCTGCCCTCTGGAAAGGGCCATCCATTTGGGAGGGGATTCAAGGGATGGGAGAGGGAGAAACAAGCATGGAATTTACCAGCCTTGAAATAGCAACCTTGTGTGTCCCTGGGTAGATGGGTCATCTCTTTAATGGAAATATTTAAACTTGGCATAGAGCTATGCATGACATTCATCTAATTAAAACAAAACAAAATACCCTTTTATCATTGGTCTTTTCTTTTGTAATCTCAATGATGTGTTACTATTTTCTTAACTAACCCTTTTGGAGCATTGTTATTGTTGCTAATTCTACTGCCTTCCTAGTTTGATTAATGGTGTTGTTTTAATTCTCTCCTACTCTTTATATTCCTTTGCTTATTTGCTCTTCACCCAGCCACAATGTGCTGGTCACTGTGCTATGTAGTATTGCCACAATAGTGTGAAGTAAGGCAGACTGTTGTCCTGTGTTCTGTCCTGTTGACCTAGCTAATCTATTTTTATTCTGTTCTTACTGAACTTTGAAGCTATAAAATTTCCTCAACATATAGCTTTGGACATATTTATTCATTTAGCAAACACTTTACTGAGCATCTACTGTGGGGCCAAGTGCTAGTCTCACTGGGGATTTAGCAATGAACAAAACAGATGAAATTAAAGAAGACCTCTCCTCCATGGAGCTTGTTTTCTAAAAAGCAAATTAAACAATAAAAATGGATAGTATTTTAGATGGTCAACGCCACTGAGAAAATTAAAGTGGGACAGGGAACTGGGGAATGCAGGGAGAAGGGATTGCACATTTAGATAGTGTGTCCTGGGAAGACTTCACTGAGATTTGAATACAGATCTGAAGAATGCAAAGGCACCACCCAGGTGAAAAGAAGGGGAAGGGTACTCTAGACAGGGAACAGCAAGGACAAAAGGACCTGAGGTGGCTCTATGCCTGGTGGGCATTGGTTTGTGATGTGATTATTACTGTGATTTTTAAAAAATGATTTGTAATGAGTGTTCTGAGAGAAACTCCCTTTATTTAATAAATTTGTACTGATTTACTACTGGTATGTAATGCTGTATACATTTCGGGGTTATAACTTTACACCTTGTTACACATCTATGTCTCACTG
Organism: Uropsilus gracilis; assembly: GCA_004024945.1. Lineage (NCBI taxonomy): Eukaryota > Metazoa > Chordata > Mammalia > Eulipotyphla > Talpidae > Uropsilus > Uropsilus gracilis. The sequence goes on from PVHY01011454.1 coordinate 17,731, forward strand.
CATCCAACACCACAGTCCTAGTTATCAGGTTGATCCTCCTACTCTTTTGCTCACCCTCTCTTCTGATGGTAACCACCATATTTTCACAAGTCTGTGAGATACTTTCGTTATATTTCATTAGTTTGTTTGCTCGCTGTGGTTGTTCCCATTCCACATGAGTAAAATCACCTGGTCACTGTCTTTCACTTTCTGACTTATTTCACTTAGCACAGTCACCTCAAGATCCACCCCCTGTTGTCAAAAAAGGACAAACTTTCACAATTTTTAATATTTTATTTTATAATAGGAAATTATATATAAATGTTTAATATTATTTTTAATAGCTGAATACTATTCCATTGAGTATATACATTACCTTTATTGATTCAGTCATCTGTCAAGGGGTAGTTAGGCTGATCCCATGTCTTAGTTATGAATCGTGCTGCTGTGAACATAGGGCATCTCTTCAAATTAGTGTTTTCATATTCTTTGAATAAATTCTTAGGAGTGGTATTGGTGGCTCTTAGGGTTTTTCCATTTTTAGTTTTTATGGACCCTCCATTCCATTTTCCACAGAGGCTGCACCTCTATTCACATTCCCACCAATAGTGACCAGCGCTCCTTTTTGGCTGTGCCTTCACCTACATTTACTCTTCTCAGTCTTCTTGGTATGGGCAAATATGGGGCGTGGTCATATTTCACTGTGATTTTGATTTGCATTTCCCTTATTTTCCCACATTTTTTTCATGTGCCTTTGCCTACCTGCACCTCTTTCTTGGAGAAGTGTCTATTTAGTGTCTATTCCAGCTCTTGTCCATTTTTATTTATTTTTTTTTATTTTTTATTTTTTTTATTTATTTTTTTTTTGAGACTAGGTCTTGCTATTTTTGCCTGTGGAACCGCAGGCTCTCGTTGCCCGGGGTACCACAGACTCAAGCAATCCCCAGCCTCAGCTTCCCAGGTAGCTGGGATTATAGGCGCACGCCACCATGCCCAGCTATTTTTTGGAACTAGGTCTCGTTACTGGCCACAGGCGGGACTCGAACCGCGATCCCTAGGTCCGGCCGCTTCATAGGCTGAAGCTTACAAGCACGAGCCACTGTGCCCGGCCTTCTTGTCCATTTTTAAATTTTTTTGGTTGTTGTTGAGTTCCATGAGTTCTTTATATATTTTGGTTATTAACCCATGGTCAGATGTGTGATATATAAATTACCTTCTCCTAGTCAGTAGGCTGTCTTTTTATTTTTGTGGTAGTTTCTTCTACTGTACAGAGGCATTTTAGTTCGATGCAGTTCTATTTGTTTATTTTTACTTTTATTTTCTTTGCCACTGTGTTTGAGTTTCCAAAGACATCTCTGTGGTCAATGCCAGGAGTGTATTGCCTATGTGTATTAGAGCTTCAGGTCTTGTATCCGACTTAATCCATCTTGAGTTCAGTTTATTTTTTTACTTTTTTTATTCTTAAGAGACTAGGTCTCACTATGTTGCCCAGGGTTGTCTCAAACCTGTGGACTCAAGTGATCCCCAGCCTCAGCCTCCCAGGTAACTGGGATTACAGGCACACCACCATGCCCAGCTTGGAGTTCAGTTTTTATATGCTGTTAAGTCATGACCTAGTTGTCCACGTTTGAAGATTATTCCTTTTAAATCCTGGTCAGCAACATGGTTGAATACTGTGAGTATGGTTCTAGAGAAGTCTTGGAGGAGAAAACAGAAGAACTAGCCTGGGCAGGATGACATAGCTGGAGGGGTTCCAGGTGGGGAAGTGGTGGGATGGCCAGGATGAGCAGGTCAGCTTTTCTCAGAGACCAACCAATGCTAACTCTTTGAGTAACAGACAGCCCTTTCCCTCTTGTCGCCTTCAGAGCTCCTTAGCATTAACACTTGCTTTGCACCTAGTTTCATGCAGGTCTCACATGGGACAGAGATGTTGCCATTTTGAATTTTCCACCTTGTCCTGTCTTCAGCACCAGGCTGGCCCCTTCTCTGGGTGGGGCGAAAGAGATCCTTTTCCAGCTGCAGTGTGGAAGGGTGAAGAATAGGACTGAACTCCATGCATGCAGGAGGGTCTTCTGTTTCTGGAAACCCAGGGGTGAGCCCCCACCTCCTAAGGCTTGTGGGCTGGCCTCCAGAATTGGGGGCAGCAGGGCTTTGAAAGACCTTGAAGTTGGTGAGGACACAGAAAGCCTCTGCCATTGGCTGAGTGCTTCCGCTGTGCCAGGCGCTTTGCCAAGCGTTTTCTGTACATGATCTCATTTTATTCTCGCAACAATTCTGTGAGGTAATTATTATTACGGCTGCTCTAATGGTAACCTCCTGAGGAAGCTCTACTGTGAGGCACAGAAGCTGAGCAGCTCACTCGGAAGAGGCAGCTGGGTGTGGGAACAGGGCTCTGCTCTGCCCTGCTCTCTTTTCTGAGATCTTCAGGGAGGGGGTGGCTGGGCTGGAGACAGATGCCTGATAACTAACTATTCACAAAGAATTGGGAGAATCCAAGACTCCTTGGGGAGGATGCAATTGGACAGACCTTGGGGGCATTTATTGAGAGGTGGCTTCAGGATGCACAGCTTTTCTTGGAAGGCCGAGGCTGCCCTCTTCTGGCTGGACATACTGGTAGGCGAGTTTAACAGCACTTGGCCCATGTTGACCAAAGGCTGGAGAGAAGAGGCCCCAAGTCAAGGACATAGGCTGAGCCCTGCACGGGGCCCAGGTTCACCTATTTACCCTCTCAAGGACCTTATCTCACCTCTCCTGCCTTCATCCTGCCCTCCCTTGCTGTTTTCCTCAGGGTCCTCCAATCTCAGACAGCTTTCCCTGGCCCACATAGATCCCTCCCCCGCCCCACTCCAGCCCAATTCACTGCTTCCTCTTTAGGCCAAATCCTGCTGTCTCCACTTGCCTGTCACTTTCCCTTAGTGCCCACACCTGCAGCCGTTGTGTTCCCACCTCCAAGAAATCCTACAAACTTCCCCAGCCAACTCTGGGACCCAGAGGGCAATTTACTTTTTTTTTTTTTTTTTTTGAGACTAGGTCTCGCTATTTTTGCCTGTGGAACCGCAGGCTCACATTGCCCGGGGTACCACGGACTCAAGCAATCTCCAGCCTCAGCTTCCCAGGTAGCTAGGATTACAGGAGCATGCCACCATGCCCAGATATTTTTTTGGGACTAGGTCTCACTATGTTGCTCCAGGTGGGACTCTAACCACGATCCCGGTTCCCGTCCCGGCTTCCTAGGCTGCTGCTTAAAGGCACGTGCCACCGTGCCTGGTCTCAGAGGGCACTTTATTTAAATCTTCTTTTTTTTTTTTTTGAGGCTAGGTCTTGCTATTTTTGCCTGTGGAACCACACGCTCTTGTTGCCCAGGGTACCACAGACTCAAGCAATCCCCAGCCTCAGCTTCCCAGGTAGCTGGGATTACAGGCGCACACCACCACGCCCAGCTATTTTTTTTGGAACTAGGTCTCGCTACAGGTCCCAGGCGGGGCTCGAACCATGATCCCTAGCCCCGGCCGCTTCATAGGCTGAAGCTTACAAGCACGAGCCACCGTGCCCAGCTAAACCTTCTTCTTGATTTATTCAAATAATACATGATTCATTAAAAAAAATAAAGCAGCACATCATCTATCTCCAGAGATAAGTACCATGTCAGTTTCACAAGTGTATCATTAAAAATATGTATACAGTACACTAAATTCTCCACTGAAGGTCAGCCTACCTTTCACCATACAACTGGCCCCATTTACTCAATTTACCCATTACCCTACAAAATATCTTGTGATTTTATAATCTATAAAATATTAATGGGCTTGCCAGGCATGGTGGCTCGTGCCTGTAAGTTTCAGCCTATGAAGCGGCTGGGGCTAGGGATCATGGTTCGAGTCCCACTCGGGGCAACACAGTGAGACCTAGTCCCAAAAAATAGCTGGACGTGGTTGTGCATACCTGTAATCCCAGCTACCTGGGAAGCTGAGGCTGGGGATTGCTTGAGTTTGTGGTACACCAAGCAATGTGAGCCTGCAGTTCCATGAGCAAAAATAAGGAGACCTAGTCAAAAAAAAAAAATTCACGGGCTAGCAGGTGTGGTGATGTGCGCCTGTTGTCCAAGCGCTGGGAGGCAAGAGGCCTGGGATTGCTTTAGTTCACGGGTTTGAGACTAACCTGGGCAACATAATAAGACCTGTTCTTGAAAAAGCATCTGGGCGTGGTGGCGGGCTCCTGTAATCCCAACTACCTGGGATGCTGAGTCTTGGGCTTGCTTGAGTCTGCGGGATCGGGACTACCCCGGGCAACATAGTGAGACTTAGTCTCAAAAAGAAAATTCACGCGCTATCTATATTCCACAGTGGCTTCAACTCAGCAGGCTTTTGGAGAGCCATCCATGGGGTGTGTTAGGGGGTACAGTGCAGTGTTGTTAACTATATACTGTTTACAGCTGATCTCTAGGACTCCTGCTACAAACTGAAATGTTGACTAGCAAGTCTCCATTTGTAACTTTTTTTAAAATAAAAATACTCAAAAATAAAGCATATGAGCTGGGCATGGTGGCGCATGCCTGTAAACGACAGCCTATGGAGCATGGCTGGGACTGGGAATCATGGTTGGAGTCCTGCCCAGGGTAACATAGGGAGACCTAGTTCCAAAAAAACATCTGTGCGTGGTGGCACACACCTGTAATCCCAGCTACCTGGGAAGCTGAGGCAGGGGATTGCTTGAGTCTGTGGTACCCTGGGCAATGTGAGCCTGCGGTTCCAGGGGCAAAAATAGCGAGACCTAGTCTCAATAAATAAAGCATATGTTCCTAATTTAGAGATTTTAGATATACTTAAGAGCAACGTGGGCCCTGCTCTGGGCCCACAACCCCTTTGGTTGTGACATCTGTCACAATGGGGACACCTTCAGTAGCTCAAGTTGCTGGAGAGGCTTTGCTTTGACTGCATGGCCCACGCCTCCCTGTTTCCCCAGAGATTCATCCCTCCCTCCAGGCCTTCCTGGCCTGAATTCTCTAGTAGCCTATAGTTTTTACATCATTGCTCCTGTTCATTTGTAGTTCCCTCACTATTTAGTGTCCACTGGTCCCTACCTATCTTTCTCACCAGTCTGAACACTCCACCAGATCAGAAAGCCTGTCTGCTTTCCTCACTTTTTTGATAGCCATCATTGTGCCTGGCAACACAACAGATGCTCAAGAAACTCTCAGCTCAGCATCAAGCTTATCTTCTCCATGTAGAAATGTGGCAAAGAGCTGGTGTGCCCAAGTCTGGGATGTGGGCTAGAATTCCCCTGGGGCTACTTAGGAGCTGAGTGATTTTGGACAAGTCACTTAACCTATGTGTTTCCTAGCTCCTAAGATCTTTATGAGGATTACGAGACTGTATATAAAATATTTAATGCTATGGCTGCCACCAATAATCCTTCAGTGAACAACAAAGGTTACTATTTAAATATTTATAACCAAAACTGACTCACAAGTCCCCCAAGTGCTACCATTGCCTTTCCCTCTCACTCCATGTGGTTAAAGCAAGGCACAAAACCACATTTTCATAATGACTCAGGCTCAGGGTCCTTGGAAGCAAACTGATGGCAGTGATCAGCTCTGCAGGTCTCTCTGCTGCTTATGGTGTCACTGCAGATAGATGAAGCTCTCTGAATCCCATTTTATTCTCTCTAGAATGTGGCCAAGAAATATATCATAGGATAGTTGTGTTAGAACCTGAGAGAGTGCATATAAGTACCTTGTTCTGAAAAGCTGCTCAATTAAAATTAGAGTCCTATTACAAATTGAGATGACTGGAAGTAGCCTCTTGTCTCTGTTTCAAACTGGAATTCCTTCCTTTAATCATAGAGTCTGATGTGAGTTTGGAAGTTGTTTCTGCCACCTAGTTTGCTCCACAGCTTCCCTGAGCATAAGGTTCTTTCTCTGCAGACTGGAGCTAATACCCATCTGATACAATTCTTACAAGGACTAAATGAAACTGTCCTTCTAAAGCAAGGGTGTGCAGACTCTGGCCCTGCTGGCCCTGGGGCCGAGTCCAGCCCACTGCACGATTCTGCAAACTATGATTAGATCACAGCCACCCTGATTGTCTCGGGCTGCTTTGCAAAAGCAGTTAAACAGTTGTGACACAAATTTTATCAATCACAAATCCTAAACTATTCCCTTTCTGGCCCTTGATAGAAAAAGTTGGCTAGCCCCTGATGTGAAGCATCTTGTTGGTGCCTGCTGTGGTAGGTGCTCAATGAATATAGTGGTGACACCCAGGTACCATTAATGCAGCAATCAGGTAGAGCAGCAGTCTGTGAAGTAAGAAAGGGAGGCTCCAGGTTGGGTGCAGATAGAGCAGGCCTTGAGTGTTAGACAACCGGTGTCAAGAAGACTCTTGGTCTGGTGAACTTTTTAAGTCAACATCAAGTCAGATTCTCTGTCTAAATTTGCCAGGAAAGTGTATCAGAAGCCTGTTTTCAGAAACACCAGGAATCCATTTAGTACCTTTCTGTGAATTAGAAAATGTACCCCTTCCTTAAGGCACTTGTTACAATAAAGATGCTGATTTGGTTAAAATGAGATGCTTTACTGCCAGAAAGCTGCAACGTGGGTTCTCTATGCATGGCCCCTCCACCCTGCCATTTGTGCAGTGCACCACTTGCATGACTGTTGGTGGCAGCCCTGCCCATCAATGAATGATGAACCAGCATGAATCCTGACCTGTGCATATCTGTGATCTAAAAGCGAGGCCCACTCCTTATGGACCTTCCCACACATAGTTCTGATTCTCCCTTCCCCTGTGCTGTGGCCTCCACGGGTCCGGCAGGCCCCAGTGCCTCCTCACCACCACCTTTGGGACCCTACAGGCAGAGATGGAGTTGGTCCAGCATATTGGTGTCCCTGCCAGTAAGATCATCTACGCCAACCCCTGTAAGCAAATCGCACAGATCAAGTATGCTGCCAAGCATGGGGTCCAGCTGCTGAGCTTTGACAACGACATGGAGCTGGCAAAGGTGGTAAAGAGCCACCCCAGTGCCAAGTAAGCCAAGAACCACTCCTGGGGGGAGGCTGGGCTGTGTGAGGGGGAGGGAGCTGGAGTTGGGGTAGAGTAGAGTTGAGGCAGAGGACCCTGCTCTGAACCCAGTCACAGTGGCAGGAGGTTTGAGTGGGCACTCCTGGACTGGACCCCGGATGCCAAGGCCTGCCTAGGACAAGGTAGAAGTGACTGATTACAGGTCAGGCAGAGAAAAAGCTATGACATTAGGAGGCTCAGTCACAGGTGAGAGCACCAGGATCAGTCAGGGAAGTTTCATGGGGGTGGGCCTTAGGGAAAGAATTTGGATGGACCTCCACAACATGTCAGGTGACCACACAGCAGACCCATGAAGGGCGGAATAGCATGGGGCATTTGAGAGATGAGCAGAGCTCTGGAGTGACTGGAACATTGTGTGAGGGGGAGGGAGCTGGAGAATGATGCTGGTGGCAGGTCAGAGACCCCAGGCTAATGGGCTTTGGAAGGCTCAGAGCTGGACCCAGACTGTGGAGATTTTAGGGAGGCTGGGTAAAGGGAAGGCCGAGATGGTGGGCCACTTTGCTTCACCCCAAGCAGCTTCCATTTTGTCTGTTTTACATGATATTGGGGTTCTTAAGACTGTGTTTGAAAAATGGCTCCCCTCATAAAAGTTCAAAAACTCCGGCTGGTGTAGAGGCTGGTCAGACAAACTGGAGTGAGCCAGGGACCAAGAGCCAATTCTTAGCTTTGGAGATTCCACGCTGAAGCGCTCACAAGGGAGGTGCCCCCTAGTGGTTGGGGTGAAGGTTGGGACCAGGGCAGTGGTCTGGGGCTGTGCTTAGGGATGATTGGGGAAAGAACTGGACAAACTTGGAGGTTGCCTGGCTTCGTGGGGAGAGGAAGGGGACCAGAGCCTGCCTGCAGGGTCAGGGGCTCTGAGCCAGTGGGTTCACACCCTTGACTCAGAGATGATGAGGTTGGGGTGGGGTGGGAGGAGAAGGGAAGGTCTGCCCAGCAGAGGTGTGCTGCTGTTTCCCCAGGATGGTTCTGTGCATTGCCACCAATGACTCGCACTCCCTAAGCCGCCTGAGCCTTGCCTTTGGGGCATCGCTGAAATCCTGCAGACACCTGCTTGAAAATGCCAAGAAGAACCACGTGGAGGTGGTAGGTGTGAGGTGAGCACCTGGAAGCCCCACTTTCCCCACTCACACCAGGTCCTCTGCCTCTGCTCAGAAATTACTCTGCATGAGGCTTCCAAGGAGGGCCAGTCCCTGGAATTCTGCCATTTGGGAATTTCATCTTTGGGAGAAAGGTTAGGAGTGTTCCTCTACCCTACCCTTGCAGTCCCCAGAACACCCTGTCTCAGAATCTACCTGGAGGGACCTGGCTTTGCAGCAGTCTTACCAACCTGTACTCTAAAGGTTGCAGTTACATTGTTGTCTCACTGCTTTTCTTGTAGAAGAAGTAACAGCAATGACCTAACAAGTAACAGCAATGACCTAACAATATAGCTTTCCTTTATTCTGCACTGAGGATGGGTCAGGCATACCCTAAGCGCTTAATGTACATGATCCCACAGGCTTGTGAACTCTCAGCACCATTTTATAGGTGGGGAACTAAAGCACAGGGAGGCCATGGTGTTGGCCAAGGTACACCCAGATCAGACTGACTCTGGGGCCCTGAAATTTATCCCAGAAGGCTCTGTCTCAGGGCCAGCATGGATGGATGGCACCACGTGCCCAAGAGCCTTGGGTCTAGCATTCCGTACTTGCCACATGATACTCGGCAACTCATGAAACTGTTCAGGCCCTTGCTGACTGCATCTGGCGAATGACTGCTGTGCCCTGCCCAGGATCTCTCCTGTCTGGAACTGAGGTGGTGGCTCCTGACTGGGTCCTGCATGTAAGCTAAGGCTCTTCCTCCCGTCCCAGTTTTCACATTGGCAGTGGCTGTCCTGACCCCCAGGCCTACGCTCAGTCCATCGCAGATGCCCGGCTTGTGTTTGAAATGGGCGCCGAGCTGGGCCACGGGATGCACATCCTGGACCTTGGTGGCGGTTTCCCTGGAGCAGAAGGGGCCAAAGTGAGGTTCGAAGAGGTAAACTGGGGCTGGGAGTGCTTGCCCGGTCTCCGTGGAGGTGGGAGGAAGGAGAGACCCCACTGTGAGCGGGTCCTGTGTGCTGTGCTCGGTGACTTGCCTGCATTATCTCATGGTGTCAGGCCCAGCAAACTGAGGCTCATAGCGGTCACCTTACTTATATGTCCCGTAGAGCCAATGACACACCCAGATCTGCTGGACTCCTGCCCACACACGCATGGCTAACCAGGGCATACCTGCCTGTCTCATAAGGCTCTTTGAGGATATGGGCGAGCCCTGTTCACTCCTGGGTGGGCCAATGAGACAGCGAATGGACGGGCAAGGGAAGGAAAAGCCAACCTCCTGTCCACTCCCAGTCCATCTGTCTCCTCCATCCTCAACTCTGAAGGGTCATGACAAACACCATTCCAGCCATAGGGGTCGCTTCTCTTTGAAAGAGCCCCAGACTGGAATATCCACAGCTGGGCACTAATGATCTGGGGTGGACAAAAAAGAATTAGCCTCCAAGATGAGCTCTGCAGCTTTGTTCCCAATAGATGCCCAGTGGACTTCTCTGGCCTAGGTAACTCTTGGGGGTTGGTGATAGGATGCATTCTTATGAAGGAAGCCCTTACTTCTATGAGGTCCTTCACAATCTATTGAATAAAAACATACACGAAGACTTACCACATTTAAAATAAGAATGCTGTTTGTATGAAAAAATTAGAGAAGCTACTTTAAAAAGTTAGGATTAGGTTAATCTGGGTGATAGGATTAGGGTGACTTTGATCTTTTTTCTCATCTGCATTTCCTGTAAAAATGTGTCATCTAGCAGATGAGTTATTAATGAAAGAAAGAGTCACGTGAGGACTTCTTGAATCTGCATACTAACCATTGTGGGGGCTTTGAGGAGGGTGATTTACTCAAGCAGGAGGGTCTTGACCCAGCTCTGTTTCCCACCCTCCTCGGTCCGCTGTCTGCAGTTACCAGCTGGGGCCTTAGCTGCTGCCAAGTTCTTCTTCCTGAAATCACAGCTTTCAAGAAATAGATGTGGCGCTGTCTTCAGCACACACCCAGCATTTCAAATATATAATTGTCCTCCCATGACCCTGCCACCAGATTGCTTCTGTGATTAACTCAGCTTTGGACCTGTACTTCCCGGAAGGCTGTGGTGTGGACATCCTTGCCAAGCTGGGGCGCTACTATGTGACCTCAGCCTTCACCTTGGCAGTCAGCATCATCGGCAAGAAAGAGGTTCTTCTGGAACAGCCTGGCAGGGAAGGTAGGTTCCAGCTGGGCAATGGAGCCCCATTTCCTCCTGAAGCTAGGGAGCATGATGACTGGCTAAGCAGGATTTGGTTTGAGGACATGGGGGAATCTGAAGAATGGGTCTTTGCTCTAGGGAAACTCACTGTGGGACTGAACCGGACCACAGTGTGCATGTTCTAGACCTTGCTGGTAGCATCCCTGGGGTGAAGGGAACCAGAGTGAGGTCTGAAGAGGGGACCCTGGGGTTGGGGGCATTGCATGGGCTCTTTGGGGGTGGGGTGGGGGTGGAAGACATAACTGTAGAGGCGCCCACTGTGAGCAGATCTTATGTGCTGTGTTTGGTGACTTATCGGGATTAACTCACTATTAGTGCTGTTACAGTTGAGCAAACTGAGGCTCACAGAGGTTACCTCACTTTTTTTTTTAAAGAGACTAGGTCTCGCTTTGTTGCCTGAGGTAGTCCTGACCTGTGGACTCAAGTGATCCCTGGCCTCAGCTTCTCAAGGCTGGGATTACAGGCATGCATTACCACACCCAGCTATTTTTTGAGACTAGGTCTTGCTATGTTGCCTGGGGTAGTCTCGAACCTGTGGATTCAAGTGATCCCTAGCCTTAGCCTCCCAAGGCTGGGATTAAAGGTGCACACCACTGTGCCCGGCTACCTCACTTTTTGAGTCTTCCACAGAGCTGACTGCACACCCAGCTCTGCCTGCCCCCTGCCCACGCACATATTTACCTACCTAGGGTATACTCGCATCTGTCTAGTACCTTCACTTCTAAGACCTATTTAGGACTTAGGGAGAACAGTGACTTTACTAACTCCATTGTACAGATGAGGAAAATAGAGCCAAAAGGAATACACGCTGATTGTTATGATTGCTTCATAACAGCAAGAGGTAAAGCCTGCATTTGACTCCATATCCGTCTCCTTTCCAAGAGCAGGCTTACTCAGCCTATAGCTTCTTGTAACATAATGAAAATGATTAGTGACAACTTATATGTGTCTAAGCCCACTTACAGATGATAAGATGTAGGCAGGGGGAGGCTGAGTCACTAGCCCCGGTCACATGGTTGAGAAGTGGCAGTGCTAGAGTTCAAGTTCAGGCTGGCCTGTTTCAAAGCTGTTCTGTCCACATTGCTGACACCAGTGCTCTTCCCTGCCCTTCCAGAAAGATCAGTCTTCCCAGTGGCCCGGTGGGAGGTGTCAGGGACCCTCAGCTTGGGGTCTGGCCTGCTGCTGTGGGACTCTCAGGCAGAGAGCTGGAGGTCTGTGTGCTCCTCCCAGAGAGTCCTTATGGAGGGGGTGGGTCTCAGGAAAAACACTGTGTGGGAGTGAGTCTTCCAGTCTTCTTTCTAGAACTGGGGGGTTTCCTTATCTAGTCCAGCCAGGGGACCTAGCCTCTTTTTTTTTTTTTTTTTTTGAGACTAGGTCTCTCTATTTTTGCCCATGGAACCGCAGGCTCTCATTGCATGGGGTACCACAGACTCAAGCAATCAATCCCCAGCCTCAGCTTCCCAGGTAGCTGGAATTACAGGTGCGCGCCACCATGCCCAACTATTTTTTTGGAACTAGGTCTCGCTACAGGCCCCAGGCGGGACTCGAACTGCGATCCCTAGCCCTGGTCACTTCATAGGCTTCATAGGCTTACAGGCACGAGCCATCGTGCCTGGCCTGGACCTAGCTTCTTATTCCAGTGCGTACCTCTGAGGAGGTGGCTTAAGCTCTGGGTCTTGCGTGTGGGTAGGCTGCTCCTCAGCTTCTGCCTGGGCATTGAGGGGCTCCGGGGCCTGTGAAGTGTGTCCTGGGCAAAGCTGTCAGCTGCAAGGTGAGTGTGGCAGGGACCCTGATGCCACAGGAGGGAACAGGGCCCACCCCTCATTGAGAGAGGGGTAACCCTTTAGCTTTAGTGACCTATCAACTGCCATGCCAGTTCCCCACTCCCACCCCCCAACATTGCTATTTCTGTGACTTGTCTCCTCCCCTCTCCACAGAGGAAAATGGTTCCGCCAACAAGACCATCATGTACCACCTCCACGAGGGTGTGTACAGTTGCTTCCGCTCAGTCCTGTTTGACAACACCTGCCCCACCCCCATCCTACAGAAGGTGAGCTGACCCACATGGCCTCTTCTTCAGTGCATGTATGTGTGGGTGCTTTTATCTAATTTTCACAAAGTGGAACGTACACATTGAAGAAAACAGACAAGAAGGGTGAAGGTTTTCACCTGTCCAACTCACCACACAGATAGACTCCTTGGACATCAGATTTCTTTTCAGTCTTTGTAAAACTATGGTACACATTTTCCCCTTAAAGTTGGAATCATAGTGTTTTGCTTTTTTCCCCCTCCTCATGAAAGTGTAACTATTTCCACACTGTTAACCAGATCCTGGACAGCATGCTTTTCGCATGACTATGCCATGTTTTAACATGTCAGATTCTAGGCCGGGCACGGTGGCTCATGCCTGTAAGCTTCACCCTATGAAGCGGCCAGGGCTAGGGATCGCGGTTCAAGTCCCGCTTGCGGCCTGTAGTGAGACCTAGTTCCAAAAAAATAGCTGGGCGTGGTGGCGTGTGCCTGTAATCCCAACTACTTGGGAAGCTGAGGCTGGGGATTGCTTGAGTCTGTGGTACCCTGGGCAACGAGAGCCTGCAGTTCCACGGGCAAAAAGAGTGAGACCTAGTCTCAAAAAAAAAACCAAAAAACCCACAAAAAAAAGTCAGATTCTAGTGGATGACTTTTTTTTTTTTTTTAATTGTATCTTTTATTTTTTTGTTGTTTTTGAGACTAGGTCTCGCTATTTTTGCTGTGGAACTGCAGGCTTTTGTTGCCCAGGGTACCACAGACTCAAGCAATCCCCAGCCTCAGCTTCCCAGGTAGCTGGGATCACAGGCGTGCGCCACCACACCCAGCTATTTTTTTGGAACTAGGTCTCGCTATGGGCCCCAGGCGGGACTCAAACCGCAATCCCTAGCCCTGGCCGCTTCATAGGCTGAAGCTTACAGGCACAAGTCACCGTGCCCGGCTCTCGTGGATGACTTCTGTTCATTTTTTTCTTTCTTGTCCTTTCTCTTGTCACTGAAGTATTTTGCATTCATTCATATACTATTTAAAATACATTATTCCAAAAAGCACCTACTGTGTGCCAGACTGCTTAGTATGGAAGAGATGGAGGTGAATAAGAGAGTTGTGATCTCTAAGTTCATGGAGTTTATAATCTGACAGGGAAGACAGGCCTGACCAGATGCATTTCGCAAATATCTGTAATTATGGTTAAATGTGATGAAAGCAAAGCTTGGGAACATAGAGTTTCAGGAAGGGCTTCCGTGAGGCCCTTTCCAGCTGTGATTTAAAGGAAAAGTAGGAGTTGGCAGGCGTGGGGCCTGAGGGAATAGCTGGCAGACTGGGGGTGGAAGGGAAACAGCATTTGGGGAGACCCTTACAGCTAGAGTAACTGGGATATCCGGTGTGGGTGGGTTGGGGTGGGGAGGTGGGGGTAGAGAGAGGGCTTCTAAGCATAGTCAGGGTTGACTCCTGTGCATCTTTTAGTCATGACCCCTCCTCTCTGATCTACTGACAGGACCCCCACACCGACAGGGTATATGGACATTGGTTGTCCATAAAAGGTCTGTCAGATTTTCTTTCTGGATTTGGAAATCTTTTAAGAAAAATATTTAAATTCTACTTAACTGGTACTTGTGTCTTTGGTGAGTCATTTACTTTCTCAGAACCTCAATTTCTCTGAGGTTCTCTGAGTAGTTATGTCTACCTTATGGGTCCCTCTGTGACCTCTGCCAGGCCACCCTGTGATAGTCTGTTGGAGGCCTGACTTCTCAGACCAAGCCTGAGGGAGGGAGGATCAGACTCACCTGTGTGCTTCAGGTCCTAACACTGAGTTTGGCGCAGAATCAGGGGACCTGGAAGGATCTCATGGAAGAGGGAGTCCCAGGGCTGGGCTGGGTGGATAAGCCAGATTTTAGGAAGAGGGAACATCTTTGGAGATGTGGACACACCCAAGCAGCGACCCAGGGTCTGGAAAATTCTGGAAAGAGGACTGAAGCTAACAGCAATAGCAATGACAATGTTGACTTACTGGGCCCGAGCCATGTGCCAGACACTGTTCTAAGTGCTCTGCGTGTAACGATTTATCCTTTCAGTAGCCCCATGAGGTAGGCCCTCTTTATTCCCACTTTGCAAGGAGGCACAGGTCACAAGACTAGCAGTGCTGGAACCTGGATTTAAGAGGCACTGTGGCTTCAGAATACAAGAGGTAAATGCAGACAAGTATGAGGGTCTTCCAGTCTTTACTCCCTGGGCTATGAGAGCCAAGACAGGCCTTTGAAAGAGGGAGTGTTAAGGCTGTGCATAGGATGCCCAGGAAAACTGAGTACGGCCATCCCGGCCATCCCTCTCTCTTGCAGAAACCATCCTCCGAGCAGCCCTTATACAGCAGCAGCTTGTGGGGCCCGGTGGCCGAGGGCTGTGACTGCGTAGCTGAGGGCCTATGGCTGCCGCCACTACACGTTGGGGACTGGCTGGTCTTTGAGAACATGGGCGCTTACACCACGGGCACAGGTTCCCTCCTTGGGGGCACCCAGGCTTGCCGTGTCACCTATGCCATGTCCCGGGTGGCCTGGTAAGGGGCCCCTGCTGGGAAATGGTGGGGAGGAGGGGAAGGGGCAAGTTCGGCAGAAGCAATGAGGGAAACCTCATAGAAACAGGAGACGCTGCTTCTGTGTAATTTCACGAGGACTGTGCTTGGTTTCTGGCTTTGGCCTGGATGCCACTGAGTCTCCCTGGAGGAGCTCAGAGCCACGAGAGAAGCAGACAGGCACTGCAGGTAAGACTGTGTGTGCGTGCTGCACACAAGTGCATGAGGTAATCATTGTGCATGCACCCAGCTGCTGTGGTCTGTGGTGGGTGGGAGAGGTAGGCAGGGGCCATATTTTGAGGACCCTGATTGCAGAGGGAAGGTGCAGTGACTTGAGGGCAGAGATTTGTCTTTTAAAAAGGTGAATCTGGTGGGGGCAGGAACAGATCAGGGAGACTGCATTTCTGAGAGTTGTGGCAGTTGGGATGGAGGAGCAGGGCTTGGCAGGGATCAACTGGGTATGGGAACTAGATTCCCAACTTTTAGCTAGAGCAGCTGATCAGATGATGGAGCTGCTTACCAACACAGGTACACAGGAAGGGAAACAGGCTATAGAATTTTTTTTTTTTTTTTGAGGATGGCAGATGATTTGTTTAAAGTCCTAAGTGCTCGGGTATGTGTAATGTAGGTGTTGGAGTCAGAGTTGGGTTGAGTCCTAGTTCCACCAACTTCTTAATATGTGACCTCAGGCAGGTTATTTCTGAGTCTCAATTTTCGTGTCAGTGAAATGAGGATCATAATGCTGCCCTTAGTAGGTTTTGGGGGAGGAAGCAATTAGATAACGTAGGCAAATGTCTGGCACAACATCTGCACACAGCAACTGCTCCATAAATTTGAGTAATTTTCTCTTTTAGGAGACAGGGGTGGGGGGTGGGGAGCGGGGAAGGCACCATCAAGGCTTGCTCTTGTCCCTGACTTAGGCTGGGCTCTGGGGCTTGGTGAGAGCCCTATGCCCTATGGGGCGGGGTTTCTGGTGCTGGGGGCCTCAGAACCCCCTGCATTCAGGCCCTATGCAGCTGCTTCCTGTGCCCCTCTTGTTTGCAGGGAGGCCCTGCGAGGACAGCTGCTGCCTGCAGAACAGGATGAGGATGCTGAAGGTGTGTGCAAGCCTCTGTCCTGTGGCTGGGAGATCACAGACACCTTGTGCGTGGGCCCTGTCTTCACCCCAGCAAGCATCATGTGAGCAGACCCCGTTCCCCCCGGAGAACCCCAGCGGGGCCGCAGAGATGCTTCTGGGACAAGTGGGGAAGGTGGCAAGCAGGAGCACCCTCTGGCCAGGACTCTGGTGCTCGCTCTGCCACCCCCCCATGCTCCACCTGTAGTGTTTCTGCCCTGTAAATAGGACCAGTCTTACACTCGCTGTAGTTCAAGTATGCAACATAAATCCTGTCCCTTCCAGCTGTGTCTGCTTCCTCTGCAGGGCAAGGGCCTGGTCGGTCAGGTGTGGGGGTATTCTTGGGGTCTCCCTTGGTCTCCTTCCCACCTTTGTAAATATGAAGCAAATAAATATTTAGGTTTTTTTTTTTTTTTTTACTCTGTGAAATCTGATACTTCACTGCACAAGGTACAGCACACTGATGCCTGCGCTCTGCTCAGTCCTGACCGGGTTGCAGCATGGGCACCTCCTGCAGGCTCCTTCTCTTCTTCACAGGCCCCCATGCCCAGCATTATAAGGAAGGGTGAACTGTCAGAGAGTAAGTTGGGGTTCAGATTTGCCTCCCTTTGACTCTGAAGCTGTGGCTCACAACTGGTCTTTTCATGAACATAACTCTTAGCTTAAGACCTAGAGTGGGGGCAAGCAGTTATTGGACTGAATTTGGAAATTCATACCAAAGAAAAAGAGAAAAGAGATGAGTGTCTGGGTGATTTTGAGGAGACCCTGAATCCTTGCTCTTTGTAGGCCAGCAAAGCAGTCAGAGTAAAGCAAACACATAGCAGTTGGCCTTGATTATTCAAGCAACTGTTTGAACACGGTTGGCCAGAGCATCGCCACACCCAGTGCCAAGGCTTTAAGGTTGAGATCTCGTCAGACCCTTAGTTCAAAGGCCGCTCCCCAGACTTTGGATAGGTGAGTTGTTTAGCCAAGGAATTTAAAGTTTTAGAATTCCCTCAACTGATGCAAAGAACCCTAAAGATTTTTCTTCTATAATTAAAAAAAATATCATAAAATTCACACTTTAAAATTCACCCTTTCAAAGTGTCAATCTGGTGGGTTTTAGTATATCTGCAATTTGCGCAACTGCAAATTGCACTAATGCTAGAAGTGTTCATAACTTCGAAAAGAAACTCTGTACCCATTAGCAGTCACTCCCCATTTTTGCCACTAGCACTTCTTCCTTTTTTGCCCCTGATCTCCTTTCCTCTCCATCTACCTACCTATGCTGGACACCTCACTGGCACAGCTTTTAACCTTCACTTGTGCTGCTTCCTGAATAAGCCAGCTACAAATGCGTCTTGTTCCACTCCACTAAGCAATTTGACACCAACAGGATGTGGTAGAACTCAAGTTAATCCTGACATCATCTACACATGGAGACATAACCCAACCCTATGGGTTAAGGGCTCAGTCTTATAAGACCATCCCCATCACACCCTGAATTTTAGATGCTGGTCACAAATTCAGGTTGTCACCTATACTTCTGTCTGACTAGTTATGAACTAATGGAACTAGGGGTCATGAACAATGACCCCTTCCACAGGACCCAACTACTTTGCTGAAAGGACTGACAAAACTCAGAAGCATCTTACCAACTAGATTACTGGCTATTCTCAGGAATAGCCAGATGGGGCACACATTGTCATCTCTATCAGGAGGGAGATGATGGCTCTCTAGGTGTCATCCCTTCCCTAGGAAACCTACCTATGCAGCTTTTCCCAGCTGTAAAGGGACCACAGGGAGGCAACAGGATAGGCGTTCCCACTGAACCCTTCTTTCTATTTCAATCCTCCTCCCTGGCATCTCTGGGATGAGCAGCTGAGCTTGTATAAACTTAACCAGAAAACTCCCCGATGTAGCTTCCCAGCAGTCAGAAGGCTCTTTTCCTGAAATATGACTCATGATTCCAATCTATGGGTGCACTGCTGAATTCCTTCAGCTGATTCCAGTGTGATGCCAGTAAAAGCAAAAATGGCCTGAGACTCTGCCCTTTTCTACCTCATCTCATCTCATGCAGCTCTTCTCACCGCATTCCAGCTTATCAGCCTCTTTTCAGTTCCTCTTGTTACTAGACTCCCCCCACCCCAGCCTCCAGGCATTGCCCTTGCAGTTCCCTCTGCCTGAAAAACAATCTTCCAGTTTCTCCAGTGCTGGCTCATTCTCATTCCGGAGGCCAGAGTTTAAATGAATGTCCTTTCTGAATACCCTGTTCAAAGTGGCTCCCCAGTTTGTCCTGTGCAGTCACAGTGTATGGAAAATAGTCAAGTATCAACTTGTAAGGCAAGAAACACATCATCAGATTATCAACAATCCCTCAGAAAGCTATCATCACAACAGAGTGAGCACATCATTTTCTTTTCTGTTTCTCTAACACGTCAACTACATTTTCTTTTATTTTTTTTTTGAGACTAGGTCTTGCTATTTTTGTCTGTGGAACCACAGGCTCTCGTTGCCCAGTGTACCACAGACTCAAGCAATCCCCAGCCTCAGCTTCCCAGGTAACTGGGATGACAGGCGCGTACCACCACGCCCAGCTATTTTTTTTGGAACTAGGTCTCACTATGGGCCCCAGGCGGGACTCAAACCATGATCTCTAGCCCCGGCTGCTTCATAGGCTGAAGCTTTACAGGCATGAGTCACCGTGCCTGGCCCTCTTTCTTTTCTTTTTTTTTTTTTTGAGACTAGGTCTCACTATTTTTGCCCGTGGTACCACAGACCCAAGCAGTCCCCAGCCTCAGCTTCCCAGATAGCTGGGATTACAGGCATATACCACCACGCCCAGTTATTGTTTTGGAACTACGTCTCACTACGGCTACGTGCGCCCAGTGGGACTTGAACTGTGATCCCTAGTCCCGGCCGCAGCTTCCTAGGCTGCTTACAGGCATGCGCCACCATGCCCAGCCTTACATTTTCTTATTACCCTAAAAAACCTCATGATTTCTGGCCTTTGCTAAATGTTACTTTCTCAGTGAGGCCTTCCTTGATCACCCTCTTTAAAACTCTGTGACTTCCACCCTGCATTCCATAGCACCCTTTGTTTTCTTCCACAGAGCACCATCTGACATACCACATATTTAGAGTTGAGTGCCTAAGGGCAGAGATTTATTTTGTTAACTACTGTTTCACCAGTGTCTAGAATACTGCCCTCCACAGATATGTTCAATAAATAACTGCTGAAGACAGGAATTAAGGTTTGGTAACTGTTCCTTTCCTTCTATGCCTTGGGTAGGTATTGCTTCTCTAAGATTTCAGAACACCCTGCACTTATCCATATTGGAGAGCTGTTGATCACAATGTAATTTTTTTTAAATTTCTCTGCTTGCAAATCTGTTAATTTACTAAGAGAATGTTTTCTTTTCTTTTCTTTTCTTTTTTTGAGACTCGGTCTCGCTATTTTTGCCCGTGGAACCACAGGCTCTCGTTGCCCGGGGTACCACAGAATCAAGCAATCCCCAGCCTCAGCTTCCCAGGTAGCTGCGATTACAGGTGCGCACCACCACGCCCAGCTGGTTTTTTTTGGAACTAGGTCTCGCTATGGGCCCCGTGCGGGATTCGAACTGCGATCCCTGGCCCTGGCTGTTTCATAGGCTGAAGCTTACCGGCACAAGCCACCGTGCCCGGCCTAGGAGAATGTTTTCTACCAGCAATTTGATGTGGGTTTGCCCTTGGCGCAGAATAGATGCCTAGTATCTATTGAACAAACCAATCTTGGATTGAACAAACCAATCTTGGAAGGTGGGGGAGTTTTAACCCTGAATCCTGATGTGGGGTATCTGGCTCATTCTCAGTTCTCCAACAGCCTGCAAAGGACAGATCACTAAGTGGTACTGAGCTGGGGGTGTTGCAGGCCATTGCAGGTTGACACACTAGTAAGCCAGCCTCAGGTGGGGAGGCACAGAGGATGCAATAGCTCTTTGTGCTTCTCCACACAGCTGGGTGACATGGGGCCATGTAAAGTAGAGGATACCCAGTTAAATATGAATCCGGAACATTATCATACTATATATATAATTTTTAGTAAACATATCCTCAGGCATTATTTGAATTATCATTATTATTAAGCCGGACACGTTGCGCATGCCTGTAAGTGACAGCTTATGGAGTTGCGGCAGGGTCTGGGATCGCGGTTCCAGTTCCGCCGGGGACAACACAGGGAGACCTTGTCCCCCAAAAAATAGCTGGGCGTGGTGGCGTGCACCTGTAATCCCAGCTACCTGGGAAGCTGAGACTGGGGATTGTTTGAGTCTGTGGTACCCCGAGCAACATGAGCCTGGGGTTCCACGGTCTCAAAAAAAAAAAAAAATACCATTATTGTTAAAATACTAGTTTATCTGAAACTCAACTCGAACTGGGTGTCCTGCACATTCTGTAATATATCTGCAGCCCTAAGATGACAAATCCCTGTCACTCTTGGGGCTCTGTGTTCACCATCTTTGGAATGGGGGTATTTCTGTCAGATTTACCTCAGGGACTCCTCACGCGGAGCAAAAACCCCGAAATGGACGGTCACTCAGCTCTGCAAGAGTCGTGTGGAAGCACGCTGGTCTCACAAAGTTTCTCACGGAGTGAATATGAGCCACGCTCTGCCTCTAGGAGCCTCAGTTTTCTCATCTGTTCTTACGAGACCGTCATGGTGAAAACCATGGTCTCAACGACGGCCCAGCGGAACATTAATCGTTCTACCTTCAGTCACCGGAACGCTCAAGACATCCCTCAAGGCAGCGGTGCACGAACTTCCGGTGATGTGACGTCACTTCCGCGTCTGAGTGTCAACTGTTTCAAGCTTCGCGCTCTCGCGTCCTCTGCTGGCGCGGAAGAGGGGCTGAATTTACAAACCATAGACAGCGGAGCCCATTGGTTGAAAGACGCTGTGATACGGAGCCTCACCTCACCAATAGGAAGCCGAGCCTTCGTAAAGGGCGGGGCTCCCACAGGGAACGGATCAACCTGGGACCGAGGTGGAGTGGGAAGGGGCGACGGGATCTCGGCCGTGCTAGAAAGACCCGAAGTAACAGCGGAAGTGGGTTCCTTGCCCACCTGCTACTTACGCTTCCACTTAGAAAGTAGGAGGATCCCTGTGTGGGGTTCTGTCCAGCTCTCGATGGCTTGTCCCAGGTGTTTCCCTCACCCATCCTTCTATTACCAGAGAGGACACATCAGTGAATTCACTTAGAAAAGCAAAAGGATTTTGAAGGAATCATTGACTTCCGGGCCAAGGTGTTTAACATTTTGAACTAATAAAGGGCACTTATCTGCTCCATTCCTTACCCTTGTCCTTCACTTGCATTATTTCTTTGAAACCACACAAAACTGTCAAGTGGCTGTTATCACACAGACACGGACCCTGCCTGGCCTGGGCTGAAATTCTGCTTCTGCCAACTATAACCTGTGTTTCGTGTCACACATTCTGTGCCAGTTTCTGCATCTGTAAAATGGAATAATAGTACCTACTTTTTTTTGGGGGGGAGACTAGATCTCGCTATTTTTGCCCATGGAACCGCAGGCTCTCGTTGCCCGGGGTACCACAGACTCAAGCAATCCCCAACCTCAGCTTCCCAGGTAGCTGGGATTACAGGCGCGCCCCACCACGCCCAGCTATTTTTTTGGGACTAGATCTTGCTATGTGCCCCCAGGGGACTTGAACCATGATTCCTGCCACCCCTCCCCCTCTTGGCTTCCTAGGCTGCCACCTACAGGCATGCACCACCATGTCCGGCTACCTACTTATTTTTTAATGATCAAATTAACATTTAAAGGAGAGCACCTGATCTGTGATAACCATAGTAACCACTTAAATTATTTCCGTTTGCAGATTTTAAAGTTAGAGGCCTAGAAGTGAAATAACTTGCTTAGAACAAATAGTAATTAATAAAGGCGGCTTGGAAAGTGTCTGCCTACCCTGGAGGAAACTTTCAGTCACTATACACGCTCATCCCTTTTCCTATGTTTAGAGGAAGCCTGTGGTGACCATAATTGTCTATAGCAACTTATGTGTTTGTTAATAGGATCTTGTTAGCAAATGACCGCTCTTTGGGAATTTAACCCCAATGAATGGTGAGGTTCCATAGCTTGTCCCCCAAAACAGAGGCAAGACTTCTGAGAGAAGTCAGGATGGATGGTTCCAAGATCCCTACCCTGTCTGATCCCACCGGCACACACAAAAAAATTAGCAGAAATGAACTTCTGACCACCATAAACTTGAGATCCTGTGTGCTCTCCTAGTAGAAGTAATTACCATTTGGCTTGCTAAGTGCTGTGTTAGTGGAAAGCACAGGTGTCAGGGGAGTCTGATTAGGGACAGATCTTGTGAAAGATCAACAAGTTTGGGTACAAGGGAAAACAGACCTGCAAAGACTAATCAGCAGAACAAAGAAATAAGCTGTGAAAAAGGTGCCTGTCACATCCATCAGCAGAAATTGCTGGATTCCATCTTCTGAAGCCTGGAACCTCTTCTCCCCTACCCCCAGTACTCACAGACCCACAGTGTCCAATAAAATCAGAATTTTTTTTTTTTGAGACTAGGTCTCGCTATTTTTTGCCCGTGGAACCACAGGCTCACGTTGTCCAGGGTACTACAGACTCAAGCAATCCCCAGCCTCAGCTTCCCAGGTAGCTGGGATTATACACCCAGCTATTTTTTTGGAACTAGGTCTTGCTATGTTGCCCCAGGCGGGACTCGAACTGCGATCCCCAGTTCCCGTGCTGCTTCCTAGGCTGTGGCTTACAGGCATGCACCACCATGCCCAGCCTTCAGACTTTATTTTTAATGGTAGATTTTTATCTCTTAAAGTTCTTGCCTTCTGCACAGATTACATCTGTCACAAAAAATAATGATACCAAGTTTAAAGCATGCATGTATTTGCCAAAAATTATCATATGCCCACAAAAACAAGTGCTTTGTTTCTTTAATGTCTTGACCTTGATGTGATTGATTTTGTTTCTTTTTCAACTGATAAACCCAGCTTGTCTCAGTGCTATATTAATTGGACCCTACCTCAGGGGGGTGAAGAAAGCAACTGGCTGGCACCTTTCCCCTCTGGATTGTTCTCTTACAGGTTAATTTCTCATGTTGACTTCAGGAATAAAATTTATTTCCTTCACATGGTAGTGTTTTTATTTTTATTTTTTCAAGTCATGAACACAATTGCCTGCTGGCATTATAGTTCAGAATCTTTTCTTGGGAACTGGAACACAGATTGGGAAATAAGAATGAAATGGAGAAATGTTGTGAGGAGTGATGTCCTGGATGTGACAAGTCAAGTTCCTGAGAAGAGGTCAACATTGCATTAAGAAGGCTCACTAAGAAGCATCTCTAAGTTGTCTCTAAGATGTCCTCAGTGGACCCTGTACCCCAATATTCACATCCTGGTGTGATTGCCTCCCTGAGCATGGACAGGGCTTATTTGTTGCAGTATAATGAATCTAATGAACAGAGTATGTTAGAAATAATGGGTTATCATTTCTAAGATTAGATTACCAAAAGCCTGTGGTTTCTGTCTTGTACTTTCCTTTCTCTCTTGCTCATTTGCTCTGAGGGAAGATATTTGCCATGTTGTAAACTCCTCTGTGTAGAGGCCTGTATTTAAGGGGACTGATGTTTTTGTCCATGCTTCAGAACTTCTAGTAGCCACATACCTGAGTGAGCTTGGCAGTAAATCCTCCCACACTGTGGCCCATGACTAACACCTGATGACATACACGTGAACAACTCTGAGCCAGGGATACCTTGGTAAGCCACACCCAGATGCCTGATTCACAGAAGCTATGAGATAATAAATATTTGTGTTTTCATGTTTTAACAATTTATTAATATAATTTGTTACAGAGAAATAGATGATTAGATAATGTAGAGGGATCAGAAGCAAAGAAAGAAAGCAGGAGATTAGGAGGAGACCAGGGAAGGGGTGGTTGCAGCCTGAACTATGACTTGGATGGTGGTGGTGAAGAGCAGATCTTGAATAGGAGGTATGTCTGGAAAAGGAATGCACATCTTGCAATGAGGTCAGATGTGGGAATGAGGGAGCAGAGGGAGGGGAGAATACCAGTATTTGGTATCATGGGGGATGGTATTAGCTAGAGCTACCAGCATATGAGCCACTGGGGATGGGTTCAAAAAGTAGTTCCTTGACGTTTCTGGCAACAAGATAGATCTTCAAGCAGACTGTAGGTTGGACAAAGAATAAACAGCCACTGAGGTCTAGGAAAGAAATACTGGTGAAAAATGGAACAACATAAATAAGAACTGGCAGGAAGACTCTTCCCTGAGTTAGATTTCCGGGTCAAAGTGTGTGGTGTAAGATGCCCCTTTACAACCATTCAGCCCATTTCAGTTATTCATGCCTAAAATTACTAAGTGCCTTTTTTTTGTGTTGGATACTGGTCTAGACCTTGGATACACAAAACTGAACCCAAAAGTCTCTGCCTTCCTGGCATTGCTGTCTTGGTTGTGAAAAGAAACAGTAGATTGTCACTGTTTCCAGTGGAACTCCCTGTCCTTGTCCTTGAATGCCTTACCTGAGGCCCTCATGGGGTTGAAGGACTGGAGCTGGTGACCCGTGACCACCGGCGGCAAGTCTTCCACAAGAAGCAGCTGATGACCAACAGTGTAGCCGAGGAGAGCAGGGTTGGGATGATAATGACCTCAGCATCCAAGTTGCGCAGAACTGGCGGAGGGACAGAGGTCTCAGGGCAGGGTTAGTATTGTTCCCCAGGTGCGGGCTGCACCTCTGCCCTTCGGTAGCCAAGGGCTACAGAGCACTGGGGTCCCAGGTCTGAAGCATGTATGGTGCAGAAGGAACCACAGGCTTGGAAAGTAAGATTTAGTGACTTTGAGTAAGTGGTTAGTAGTTTATTTCTCTTGGTGTTTGGTACTTAGAAGGTGCTTGGTATAGGTTTGTGGAGCTCAAAAGGAGGAAAAATGCAGTCACTCCTTAGATTTATTTGGTCCTCATAGCAACAATGCAGGGGAAGTATACCTCTGTTTCCCAGCTGGGGAAACAGAGGCTAGTAAGCTGAGGTGCCCTGCTAAGATGACCCAGTTGTTGAATGAAGGCCATGATTCAAACCCTGGCTGACATCCTATTTTCCAGCTGAGGTGCTCAGGGAGCAGAGGAACCCAGCAAGTCTGCCTCAGTTTACTCAACTGAAGAATGGGAAGATGAATCAGGAAAGGCATAAACAGAAAGACCTTTGCAGGCTGTCCTGTGGAAGTGGCCAGTTGTGTCTGGGAGACACAGAGGACAGAGTTAGAACCAGTAGGCACACGAGGGCACCTATGTAAGGAAAGATCTGATCATCGCTGGCCAGTTATGGAGTGGGAGTTAGTGAGTTCCCGCCATCAAACAAGTTTATGCAGGGACACTGTGGGAAGGAGATGGCAAGAATCAAATTCTAAGGTTCTGCTGATGCACATGGTGGGGTGGGGGTGGGGGGCTCTAGGATTTGTTTCAGGGAACTCCTGACTTTTTGTGCCTGTCTTGTCTGGGGTCCTTGGAAAAGGAGTGCTGAGTCATTCAGCTCTGAAACAGTTTCCCCCTCAATCCCCCTCCACTCCCCAGGAATTCCTGCTCTTCAATTCTTCATCTTTCATCCTGCCCCATGCTGCAGCCTCACCAAGTGTTCAGCCTTCTCTATGGACTCCTTGACTCTGGGTTTGCCCTGGAACTAGAGCTAGTGGACTCCATCCCCACTTGAGCCCAGTGGGGTCAGGACCACCAAAGCCCCCTCCCCCAACTCTCTCTGCTCTGGGTCTTGGGTTGGCAGGGGTTAGAGGACCCCCAGTTTAGGAAATCAGGTCCTACTTACCATAGCAGTGGACAACAGTGGAGGAGTTGCAGGGGGGCAGCATGCCAACAGTGGGTGCTGGGGCTCAGCTCAGGATGGGCAGAGGAGGCAAAGTTCTGGAGATCTTTCTGGGCTTTCCTTTCTGGAAGGGAGGGGCAGGCTGAGGTTATGTTTCCAGCCAACTCTTGCCTCAGGCTCCCTACTCAGGCTAGGGGTCAGGAAAAGCAGGCTTTTGGGGGGAGGAGGGGCTGAGCTCAAATATTCCTTATCATGTTAAGCTAATGTTGTAAAAGACTAGTTAACATCATGAATAAGTACAATTTGTGGTTGAGTGGGGGAAAAAAAAACCACCCACAGGCCAACAGAATATGGGCGAGTGAGGGTGTTCTCTGATTTTTGCAAACACACTCTGGAGAGAAGGCTGCAGTGGAACTGCTGACCAGCGGATGGGGGGGGGGGCTTCTGCCTGGGGTGCCCTGCCTGCATCTTCTGACTTTTCCACAGAGAGCTTGTTGAAAGGTGAAAAAGTCACTTAGGAAAGCAACACATTTTAAAGAGCAGACCTTTTGGCCAGTGATTCCACTTGTAGACATTTACCCCACAGAACACACAGAAAGAGGAAAAACAATCATATTCTTGTCAAAGAAAACTATTTTTGTTTGTGCTTATGCAAACATGCCTGGGAGGATCAGCCCCAGACCGTTAACAGCTGTTGGCTTATGAGAGTACTTGGTTTTATGGTCTGTCATTTATTTGAATTTGCTTATAACGAGCACACAGTATTTTATCACTAAGAAAAGAAAAAAGGCAGTGATCAAACAACGTTCCTAGTTGTCGGTCCCCCTGGGCAGCCTCTGAGCATCCTTAGAGACCTCAGGTCCCTAAGATCCTTAAGACCTCAGGTCCCTAAGATGTACCTGTGCAATGTGGTGATTTCAGAGCTGACACTAGCCAGATCCAACACTCTGTACACTGGGCCACAATCCTAACTCAAACGTTCAAAATGTCATCGCCCAGTGCTGCAGGGGTCTAGAGGTGACCAGGACACTTTGTCTCAAGTGGGACATGAAGGACAAGTGATATTTTAACAGGAATAAAAAGGAGGAGCTGGGGTTGGTGGCATGCACCTTTAATCCCAGCCTTGGGAGACCAAGGCTAAGAATCGCTTGTGTCAGCGGGTTCGGGACTACCCTGGGCAACATAACAAGGCCTAGTCTTAAAAAATAGGGTGTGGTAGCACACAACTGTAATGCCAGCCTTGGGAAGCAGAGGCTAAGGATCACTTGAGTCCACGGGTTTGGGACCACACTGGGCAACATAGTGAGGCCTAATCTCTTTAAAAAAAAAAAGGGGGGGGTGGCAAAGGCACTCTAGGAAAGGGACAGTTTTACCAAAGCAGCACTATTAAGGACCAAAATATGCTTGGTGCTCTCGGCACAGGAGTCTAACTATTGTGGGCACTGTTTCTGGCATTAGAAATACAGTCTTTTCCTTCTCCAAAGGAAGCCCCTGAAGTCGGGCACGGTGGCTCGTGCCTGTAAGCTTCAGCCTATGAAGCGGCCGGGGCTAGGGATCGCGGTTTGAGTCCCGCCTGGGGCCCATAGCGAGACCTAGTTCCAAAAAATAGCTGGGCGTGGTGGCACGCGCCTGTAATCCCAGCTACCTGGGAAGCTGAGGCTGGGGATTGCTTGAGTCTGTGGTACCCCGGGCAACAACAGCCTGCAGTTCCACGGGCAAAAATAGCGAGACCTAGTCTCAAAAAACAAACAAACAAAAAAAAACAGAGGAAGCCTCTGAAAACAGAAGGCCTGTACTGGTCTCCATCAGCCTGTGGCAGGGAGTCAGTGAGGCTAGTGAGGGCAAAAGGCTGGGCAAGAGTGGAACCTGGCTGGGGGCTCGTTCCCTGGGTACCCCTGTCTTTTCTAGCTGGGGAGTGTCCACAGCAACAGCTGCTGTGGTGCTGGTGACACAGGGAGTCAGAGGAAGGCCCCTCCCTTCTGATCCTTCATGATCTTTGCTCTGCCTGCTTGGTGCGGTGCCTGAAGTCCTGCCGTTTTGGGCAGTGGTTCCCGTTATAATTTGGTACAGGTCAGGGAGAAAGAAGCATCGCCAACCTTAAGGCCGTTACCCTGAGGAACACAGGAGAGAAGGTGCAGATGGAGGATGAAAGCGGTGTGACTGAGGTCCCCAAGAGGAAGCGGGGAAAGTGAAAGGGTGGGTTCGACTTGGCAAACCGCATGAGCTTACCTCAGCTAGAACATTAGAACTAGGGACTGCCCCCTTAGCCAGGGCCACCCAGCCTCCTGGCTCAGCCAGTTGAGGAATGGCCACCTTCATAGTGGAGATGAAGGAAGATGTCCAGGATCATAGGTAAGTCGAGAACGGAGCTGGGGTCACCTCAGGCTCAGCCAGTTTCACCAAGTCTTGACCCACAGCCCCCCATACACAGTTCTGCTGGCTCTGTTTTTTTCTGGAAACTCTTGGGACCCTCATCTCACCTCCCTTCTCCCAGTGGCAGAAATCGAACTGCTGGGCCCAGGACCTCATTCCTGGTTTGTTAGATCTGGCAGTTTGTTCCGGGGGTGGGGGAGGGCTCCTCACCTTGGGGTTTGCAGTGGGAAGAGAAAGACTCAGGGCTCAGCCTACAGAGAATGGAGGGCAAAAATTCTTTTTCTGAGAAAAAGATTCCTAAACCCCCATAGTCCGGGGGCTGTATCTACTGTCATGGACTCAGGGGACCCCCCTTCAGGCCCTGGCTTGATGCCTTCATTTACCTGCATCTCTCTGGTTCCAGCAGCTTCCTGGCCACAGGTGTTCCTCCTGCTCCCGCTGCTCTGCTTCGTAGCCAGGAAGGGCAGCACCAGGTGAGGCCAGGCACCATCTGTTAGTTGTTGATTCCAGGCCAGCTCTCCTCCTTTGAATGGAGGACAGGGGAAGGCATCCAGCTCTGGGTGCCTGGGGCAGTGGGGGCCCTGGCCACGCCCCTTCTCCTTCTGCTCAGGCTCCAGGGTCCCAGGAGATGAGAGGAGGCACAGAATCCACAGGGGGGAGATTACAGGTTGCCTGAAGACAACCGATGGCTGGGAGTTAAGAGACCCGGCCTGAGCTTGGCCTTGCCCCACAGGCTGGTGTCTCCCCATCTGGGTCTTGGTGTCAAGATTGAGTTCAGTAGCCATCCTGGAGTCCATGATGCTGACCAGCAGGCACCACCCCAGAGAGAACTTCCTGGCTCTGTGACCCCGCTATTCCTTCCTCTTTTTTTCTTTTTTTTTTTTGAGACTAGGTCTCGCTACTTTTGCCCGTGGAACCGCAGGCTCTTGTTGCCCAGGGTACCTCAGACTCAAGCAATCCCCAGCCTCAGCTTCCCAGGTAGCTGGGATTACAGGCGCGTGCCACCACGCCCAGGTATTTTTTTGGAGCGAGGTCTCGCTACAGGCCCCAGGCAGGACTGGAACCGCGACCCCTAACCCCGGTGGCTTCATAGGCTGAAGCTACAGGCATGAGCTACCGTGCCTGGCCCCTATCCCCTCCTCTTTGAGGAGCTGGGAGCACCCCTGTAACCCAGACACAGGGGTCCTCCTCTGACACCTTCTGCCTCAGCCCTGCCCTTGCCCTCACCTTCTTCCTTTCTCCTTCCTCTGTGCTCCTTTCCTTGCCTGGGCTGGGGGCCACTCAGCTGGCCCCCCTTTCTCCCCTGTGCGCTGACTGGGAACCAGCACCTGGGTCCTTGTCTCAGTTCTGCCAAGTGATGCTTGACTTTGAGCTAGAAACCAGCCCCCTCTGGGCCTCAGGACTGGGCAGGAGGATCCTTCAGTCCCCACCAGCTTTCAGACTTGATTACAGCCAGGTCCATACATTTTCTTTTTCCTCTTTTTTTTTTTTTTTTTTTTTTAAGAGACTAGGTCTTGCTATGTTACTTGGGGTAGCCTTGAACCCACGGACTCAAATGATTCCTAGCCTTCACCTCCCAAGTAGCTGGGATTACAGGAATGCACCACCATGCCCAGGACCTGGGATTTCCACTTCTGACCCAGACTTTTGGAAATGCCTTTCCTTGTCAAGGCTCCAGAGTAGGACACTCCTGGGTCTCGCCCAGCGTCAGCTCTCTCCCTACTTGACCAAAGTCCTCGGGTGACTGCAGCATTTTGTAACAGAGCAAAATTCTAGCTGTTAAACGTTTGAAAGCTAGAAGATTGAGCTATTCTGTTTCTAGGCTAAAAAAAAAAAACACACACACACACACACAAAACCCCCCCCCCAAAAATCCCACATAATTTCCTCCAGATAGAAAAGAAATC
>PVHY01011455.1:0-47939 GCA_004024945.1 Uropsilus gracilis
AATGAAGAGTGTGTAGCCTGCTTTGGAGAGAGAAGCAGGCAGATAGCTGTATCCAGTTAAGTACTGCTTGTAGCCTGCTTTGGAGAGAGAAGCAGGCAGATAGCTGTATCCAGTTAAGTACTGCTTGTAGCCTGCTTTGGAGAGAGAAGCAGGCGGATAGGGGTAAACAGTTAAGTAAAGTCAGAAAGTCTCTTTTTACTCACTTTCACCTTGATGAATGTGCAGCTATTTGCATGTCTTCATGGTTGAGTGGAATGTTACATAAAAGTTCAACCTGATGTAGTTAGTTGATGGTATTTTTCGATTCTACTACATCTTTGTTTTTCTGTCTACTAGTTCTACCAATTACTGAGGAAAAAAATTTAAAATCTACAATGATGATTGTGGACTTTGCAGCATTATATGTTTTTGCTCTATGCATTTTGAAAATTGTTGCTAGTGTCATGTCTACCTAGACTGAAATGTCTATTGGTGAGTTGACTCTTTAATGGTTGTGTATGGTCCATCTTTATCTCTGGTAATTTCATTCCTCTGAAATTTACTTTGTCTCAGATTAAAGTGGTCATTCTAGTTCTCTCAGTGTGAATATTTGCTTGGTATAATTTATCATTCTTCTATTTTTAACTTACATGCATCATATTTAAAGTGATTTTCTTGTGGATGATATGTAGTTGGGTCTTTTGTCTAGTGACAAAAAGAAAATTGATTGATGTACTTAGACTATATTTTATTTTTTTAGGCTATATTTTATATAACAATTAATAAATTTGTGTTTGGAGAAAACATTCTACCTTTGTTTTTTATTCCCTGAATATTTTTTGCTCCTGACTTCTCCTTTATTCTGCTGTCTTATTTGAGTATTTTTAGAAGTCATTTAAAATTCATCTTTCAAGTTTTTGACTGGAATTTTTCTGCCTTTTTGTTAGTGTTTTGTCTTACAACCACAATATAATTCTTAGTAGTCAGTCTACTTGGGATTAGTATTTAGCACTTGAACTGTTATATATAAATTATATAAATATATATTTAAAACTTCATAGACTATTCTCTTTACCAGATATCTACCATTTCTGCTGTTCTTCCTTCATGAAGTTTTAAATTTCCCTCTGTTTTTGATACAGGGCAGTGATGCAGTTAAAAATTGTATTGGTGCCAAAATACCCTCCTCGTGGGTGGAGTCTGAAAGAAACATAAGAGAAAATGGGAAGTGGGAAGAGAGGGTGTCTAAAAAGGGAGGAGTGAGGAGAGAAAAGAAAAGGAAAGAAAGGGAGATGAGAATGGTGAACTGAGAAAACAGGCCCATGTGGCCTGCCAGGGGAAGTCCCTTGGAATATTGAGCTGGTGGTGACAGGGAGCCATGGTGGGAGAGTGGCCAGTAGACAAGTAGCCAGTGTGGAGTTAGATGCCAGAATGGCAGGCTGGGCCTGACCAGGGGCTCTGAGGGCAGGCCTGGTGGATTTGGCCAGATGCCTCTGAAGGCGGGTCTGGTAAAGGAAATGCGTGGAGCCACAGCAAGGTATCATATTTGGAAAGCTGATTTGGAATCAGCATTTTGTTAAAGCAGTTTGAAGAGCCTTGGAGAAGTGGAGCATGGTGGCATACTGGAGAAGAAGCAAAGAGAAAACGCTGGAGAGAGAAGCAAAGAAGACAGTGGAAAAACACTGGACTTCACAGGGTGCCTCAGGTTTGGAGGGAGCACCATCATGGACATGTGTTTGGGACTTTTGGACTAACCGGTACTTGGGGTAAATAACTGGCAACTTGTGGCGTTAAGGACTGTTCGTTTTCCTGGTTAATTTCCTTTGTTAATAAAACCCTGTTGTTTAAATTGCATTTTGTCTGGCAACTGCTATGCACAGGTGGTACGAACCTGAGGGAACCTGACTGGCAGAAGCCACATTTTTTTAAAAAATTATTTTATTGATTTGTCACAATTGTGCATTAACTGCTCTCCCCTCCTTCCTCCATATCCCCCCTCTACTTCCCCCCTTCAGTCACTCCTCTCATTTTTCTGCAAATTGTTGGTTGGTTAAGTTGATGTTCAGTTGTTGGTTGTTTGGCCTGTTGTTGTAGAAGCCACATTTTAAAT
Organism: Uropsilus gracilis; assembly: GCA_004024945.1. NCBI lineage: Eukaryota > Metazoa > Chordata > Mammalia > Eulipotyphla > Talpidae > Uropsilus > Uropsilus gracilis. The sequence continues at coordinate 2,090 of PVHY01011455.1, forward strand.
GTGAAATGTTGGTGGAGTCTTCTGCCCAATTTCATTATCAGTCCCCTCCGGTTGGAAGAACTGCCTTTGGCAATTTCTTTAGAAGAGGTCTTCTGATAACAGATTCTCTTAGTTTCCTTCTCCTGAGAATGTCTCTAGTTTTTATTAATTAGTGGATATTTGCTCTATACGCAGAACGTTAGGCCGACTTGCTTTTCTTTCAGCTGTTAAAAAGTGTGGCATCCTTCTGACCTCCATCGTTTCTGACAAGAAATCTGCAGTCATTCAAATTTCTGTTCTTCTATAAGTTAAGTGTCATTTTTCTAACTTCTTTCAACATTTATGCTATTTTTAGTATTATGCAGTTTAATTATGATATTGTATGAATTTAGATTTCTTTGAGTTTATCCTCTTTGGAACTCCCTAGATGTGTTAGGTTATGCTTTTTATCACATTTAAGGCACTTTCAACCATTATTTCTTCAAATATATATCTTTTCTCCTCTCTCACTAGAATTCTGATGAAATTGTTCTACAGATAGCCTGATATTCTGTTTGTTTAATTTCATTTTTGTGCTTTTAATCGTTTAATGAGCTAATTTCTGTTTTCTCTCTTCTAGTTTGCTCCTCTCTGATCTCCATTCTTCCACTAGCCTTTCTGGTAATTTTTTTCTAGATTAGATTATTGTACATATTAATGATAAGTAATTAGGTCCTATTATATATCATCCTTTTCTCTACTAAGGCTTTTATCCTTCTGTTTATTTAAAGGTTAGTTACGCTTATGTCTTGTAGCACTATTGCTTTAAAATCTTCAATAATTTCAACATCAGTGTCACCTTATTATGTCTTTTTCCTATAATTTATTAAATTATTTGATTTAATTTCTTTTAATTTCTTTATATGTCACGTTATTTCGTATTGTATCCTAAATATTTCACATTTTAAGTATTATGATTTGAGACTGGGTCTTGCTTAAGTTTTGTGGACCATCCTGTTTTATGTTTATTGGTTTGTTTTAACAACCTGTTCAACTCAGGATGCAAACTCCAATCTCTCTTCTTTGAACTGTGCTTCTAATGTCAGCTCAGCCTTCATAGTATTCACAGTATTAGTCTAATCTATCTTGTGTGGGTATCAGACACCAGCCAGTCTGGAAAATAGACAGTAGTCTATCTCATAGTACTATTCTTAAAGCTTTATCATGTGGTTTAGGGTTGAATTCATACAGAATTTAATGAAATACCATTCTTGGACTGCCTTCTTTCTGTATTTTTTCAACATTTTTAAACCATTCTTTCTTGACTTCAAGTCAGAAGATAAGACTTTAGTTTCTCTTTGTACTCAATTAAGTTTCAGGAGAGCACTGGGTAGGTGGCAGAGGGAAGGAGGTTAGTGGGAGAGAGAAAAGAGGGAGGGAGGAAAGGAAGAGAGGGAAGAGAAAATGAGAGAGTGGGGAGGAGGAGAGGGACCTGGTTATTCTTGGTCAGAGAAGGGTCCCTTATTTCCCATGTATATACATCTGTCACCACCCCTGAGTTTTAAAGTTTTAGGTACCTTACCAGTTGTCACTTTCATCACCAATAGAGTGTTTTGTGGAAGTTAGATGATCAACAAATGTACAAGATCAAGGGATTTCCCTTACTCTCTCTGACAGTTTTCCCTGTTACAGAGGGAAAATACTTCTTCGAACTCTAAGAGTTTCTAAGAGTTCTTTGTGGGGTATTAACTCCTAGATTTGAGTCTAGACCAGGAGATACAGAAAAGTCACTGTTGGGTTATATTCATGCCAACTCTTGGTTTCCTTTCCCAACCTTCCTGATACTATCTGCTCTTTACAGTTTTTGGATAGCTTCTTTGTGTGTTCTGTTAGGCTTTTAGCTACATTCAGCAGAAAGGACAGAGTGGAATGAACTTACTTCATCTAAACCATAGCTGGTACTAGTAATAACAACTCTTAAATTATTAAAAGAAAACTGAAATACCTTCCAAATGGAAAAAATATGTTGAGGCTAACTCAGTCATGTACTACTCTATATAATAATCTGTGTGGCCACAGTGAAACTTGATTCACTTCTGAACTGGCAAGCCTGTGACCAGTGATGCAAGAGGATAACTGTCAACATTTATAGAGTGACACACTGTACAAAATGTCTTTCCACAGAGTTGCAATTCATAAGCTTAATGAAGACTCATATTATTCTAATTTTTCAGGTAAGGAATTTGAGGAGCTCAATAATAAGCAGCTAACCTGACATGACTGAATTTGTAGAAATTAAAATCAAGACTCCAATTGATTACAGATTATATATCATAGTTCTTTTCGATCAGTGGATTTGCAAGTTAAATGAAGTTAGGGCTCTGTTTTCAAGCACCTTGTTAATATAGCTCCACTATGTATGCGATCATGAATCACTTACTGCTCTGGTTGATGGCAGGGTTTCTAGGACCCTATAGTCTAAGTAACATAGTGGGAAAAGCACTCCTCTGTATCACAATGAGGCTTTGAAGTACTGAGAAATGACCAGTGAGAACATAGTTTCTTCTTACCAGAGGCAAAGCCTATCTGTCATGTATTCATTATTTCAACAAATTTCATCACAATTCAATTACAGTGATCCCAGATTCAAAAAATAACCTTCCAGATCAAATCATACCAAGTAATAGATAAAACCTAAAATTATACTACTGTACAGTCAAAGGAGGAGTATTACACATGCCCAGTCTATAAAAAGTTGTTCCCAGGAAAGGAGCTTGGCAGTGCCATGCTCACTGTTCTGGGTATCTGCTGCCTCTAAATTAGCTACTGCGAAACAGATATTATTTTAGCTCTTCACTTTTTAATGTAAAAGAGGAAATATTTTCCAAATTTCTTTCAATTATCAATGACAGATATGAAGGTAGGCCCTTTGTAATAGCAAAGTGAAATAAAGCAAACATTTGATAATTGCAACTACCTATACTACTCTTTATGTTGGGGTAAAATTCACATGATAGATGCAACCTTTTGTAAAGTGTACAATTCATTGTCATTCACAGTGTCATGCAATCGTGCCCTCAGCGTGCGTCCAAAGCATTTCATTACTCCGAAAGGAAATCCCATCCCTTAAACAGCCTCCACACCCTTCTTCCTCCTCTCTGATTTCCAGCAACCACTAATCTGTTCCCTGTCTCTATGTATGTACTTATTCCTGGTATGTCATATAAATCAAATCATATAATATCTGGTCTTTTTTATTTGGCTTTTACTCAGTACAATATTTCCAACCAACATGCTGCAGTATCTACTGCTATTTAATTACTTTTTGTGGCCAAATACTATTCTGTCACATGGATATAATACATTCTGTTCATCAGTTCATCCATTAATGGACATTAGGGTTGTTTCCACCTTTCCATTATGATAAATTGTGCTCCTGTAAATAACTTTGTGTTTGAATACCCATTTTCAATTCTTTTGGAGGATATACTGAGAAGTACTTTTAGAGAACTATAACTAGTCACTCAATGAAGGCACATTTATTGATTTTCCACCCTAAATTTTTGTGCATTATCTTAGATGTTTTGGAATACATGAAGCGAAAAGCATGTAAATTTCCCATCACCACTGTCCCTAGTGGAAGTCGTGGCAGGTGTCCGAGAGATAGGGTGCTCTGGCCCAGTGCTAAGGCTGGGAGCCAGTGTTGCCATGTGAATGGATCATTGGTCACCAAGCTGACATTTTGAGTAGTACTGCTTTGCACCCCATAGGACTTGGGGAAGTTGTGTGGTTAGACTTATAGAGGCCCAAGAATCTTTTGAATGAGAGTTAAGGGAGAGTTTAGGTTCTTAGGGACCTGACAATTTCTGTTAACCTTGGGTGGCAGGCATTAGGCCACATCTGGAGGTGAGGATGAATGAGAAGTGTTTGTACTGCTCTCTGTCCTGGCAGAACCCATGCTGTTTATGACTCAGGGCTGACTTAGTGGATTGATGGTTACCCTGGTAACAGATGTTGTATGGCTTCCATCAATGGTTTTGCTCTGTGTGTGACAACTTGGTCAGGAACACTAGGCTTTGCAATGTTCTTCTGAAACAATTGGGACTCTCATCTGGGATTTGCTTCCAGTTTCATCACAGAGAGCTGAGCCCAAATTTGCACCATATGGCCTGAATTTACCTCAACTCTTGTTTCCTACAGGAATTTAAGAAAAAAAAAATACAGAGAAAGCAACTCTCTTGATGAAGTGAATAGAAATTCATTTACATATTATCTTTTTAATGTCATAATGTCATATCTTTAAGTTCAAGGACATTCCAAAGATATTGTAGCCAGGAAAAAAAAAGCCTGAGAAATGGTTGTTCTTCATAATGGGATATGGAGATTAATCCCAGTTGGGCATCAGAAATCGGCCAATTGCTCAAAAATTGTCAAGGTAGAAAACATTGTAGGTTTATAATCAAAGTTTTGATAGGTCAGAGTGATGATCCAGGTTAGTTCAACCCAACATACTGTTTCTACATTTAGAATGCTTTAATTAAAAAGGAGTGCAAAGTCACACCTGGCGTGTATCTGTTTGACTATTAAGTTTTCAATGCCAAGGCTCAACTTGAGGTGTTTCTTACTAAGCTTTCAGTACCATCCTACAGTCTGAATTGAAGGTATTTAATGAGTGTTTACCAGAAGCTAATGGGGAGCTTTCAGTACCAGACACAGAAAAGCTGCCTTGACCTTGAATTCTGTTCCTTAAGTAAGCATTAACTTCAACTTTTTAGTGGTAGGAGTTCCAGGTTAAAACCTTTTTTTCCCCCAAAGGCAGCAGAGAACTTAAGAAAATTCAAATTTTCCTTCTTGGCTCTCTGGATCTTCTAGACCTATTATTCCACATGGCAGAAGGTTTCAAATGTGATCATTTTGGTCAAGCTGGAATACTGAATTGAGATGATTCTAAGACTGCTTTAGGACTCAACAATAAGTGATGCCATGTGCCTGATTTAGACTGGAAGAAATCGCTACATCACCCTTTTCTGTTGGACTTGGAATCCACAGCAGTTTCCAACTATTTGAAGGTGATCTCCTTAACCTGAGATCCCATCCTTCATCCACACGTACATGTCCAGATCTATCTGGTGTCTCAGCAGTGGGATGGAGTAGAAAGATTTGGCCTCAACCTGACCTAAATTCAAAACCCAGAATCTGTATTTATTAGCTATGTGACATTGTGTAGGGTAAATGAGTTTTCAGGGCTTCTGCCCTTCCACCATTAACCACTATGACCAGCACCTGTGGTACTGCGCCCGTGCCCATGATTGTGGATATCTGGTTCAGTAGGTGTGCGCATGTATAAGTGGGCACACCTGGGCCTAGGAGGCAGGAGTTAAAAGGGTACTGTCACCCTTGGGTTGGAGAGCACAGATCATATGGAGAGAACATCAGGAGAACAGGAGAATTCAAGAGAACTCAGAGAGAAAATTTGAAGATTACTGGTGAGCCCTCCAGTGCCCCACTGCCACCTATTCTGCCTGCTTGCCCTACAATTGGCTCAGCCTCCCTGCTTGGTGTGCCTGTGTACCCGGTTCCCTGAGACATCATTAAAGCCTGTCAAAACCCAACCAAGCGGAAAAAAACTTTTGCCCTCCATACAAGTGATAAGGGTCTGATAACAAAGGTACACAAAGAACTCACACAACTTAACAAAAACAAAGCAAAAACCCAGTTTAAAAAATGGGGAGAAGATCTAAAAAGATACTTTTCCAAAGAGGAAGTCCAAATGGCCATCAGGCACATGAAAAACTGTTCAACATCATTAGCAGTAAGGGAAATGCAAATCAAAACCACAATGAGATACCACCTTACACCAATAAGAATGGCCCACATCCAAAGAACAAATAACAAGTGCTGGCGTGGATGTGGAGAAAAAGGAACACTTTTACACTGCTGGTGGGAATGTAAGTCCAGCCACTATGGAAAGCAGTGTGGAGGAACCTCAAATTAATGAAAATGGAACTACCATTTGACCCAGCAATTGCTCTTGTGGGAATCTACCCAAAGGAAACTTCAATGTGGGTATAAAAGGACACCTGTGCTTGGATGTTTATTGCAGCACTATTTATAATTGCAAGGTCATGGAAACAACCCAAATGCCCCAGAACAGATAAGTGGATGAAAAGATGTGGTATATATACACAATGGAATATTATGCATTAATTAAAAATGACAAATTTGATGATTTTTTGGTAACTGGATGTACCTAGAAGAAATCATATTGGCAGAAACAGTCACAAGGAAAAAGGCTTGAGATGAAACCAAATGGTTTCATTAATATATGGACAAACAAACAACTCGGGGAGAGGACCAGTTGGAGTGGCCAGGGAGGGGAGGTGGTGTGTGACTTCCAGGGATGACAATGATGTGAAATATATTATTATTTTTTTATCTGCTTTATTATTATTTTTTACATCATTTCAGTCCCTGGGGGTCACCCATCACCATTACCTCCCTTTCCCACCCGCTCCAGCTGGTCCCCTCTCTCCCCTTGTGTAGTTTCATTTGGTTGACCATATATTAGTGAAACCATTTGGTTTCTGTCCCTTTCTATCTGGCTCGTTTCTGCTAGAATGATTTCCTCTAGGTACACCCAAGGTGTCTATTAAACAATTATTAAAACAAAAACAAAAAACCATGAAGGGCTCTGACCTTCTTCAACTGCTAGAACCAGTGAAGAATCTACCCATATTGGAATGATTGCAGTAGACTTTGGTGAGGGAATTCATTGAAATAACATTAGTAAACTGTCCAGGAGAGGAGCTAGACTAAGTAGATGCTCTAACATTCTGCTCATCTTTTACAACTCAACTTGAACTTGTCTTGGGAAGCTATTTCTGATTCTAAACCTTCCTTCATGGCCTTCCAGCACCCCTCTGCTGTGGTTTTTCTGTCTCACTGTGTTGCCCATTTCTCCCACTAACCTGAGTCATTTGTAGCATTTCTATTTGTTGTTCAAGAAATGTTGCTTATTGCTAAGTGCCTCTAAACTGCTTATCCTAACAGATTAAGAAATACCAGTTTGGGAAGTGAAAAAGATCCAGTTCGGGGGTTCCTTGAGTGGGTCAAGGGCAAGGTAAGACCTAGCAGCAGTATTCATTCTTCCCAGACAGAAATGAGCCAGCAGCACACAACGTGAAAGGAGCTTTAGTCCTTTCCAGACCATCAAACTACAGAAGAGCTTTTCCGAACTGCCAGATGGCCAGTGAAGTCAAAAGCATCCAGTGACGATTGTCGTGGTGACACTGAGCCAGGCTGTTTACTGAGTCACTGGGGTGACAGGACTTTTGATGCTGCTGGAATCAGAATCCCAGTGGGCGCAGAGGGTGAAGCTCCTCTCCAGCTGCTCCTCAACAATGTGAATCTTCAGTTAAGCCCTTAACCCTCCTAAATTAGATCTCAGGGGCTTCAGGTTGGCACTGATCTTATAAAGTAACAGAATGTTCTGTATGTCAGACCTCAGTGAAGGGAACTAAACAGGAAATCTCTGTTCTGTCAGTTCAACTTGTCCTGCCCTGTTTTACCTTAGTGGGGAGGGGCTTTTAGTAGGATACAGGTACAGAATCTTCCATGGGAAGTGATTGGTTTAGACTGAAAGAGGCTGGCTTGTGAACTGGGTACCATACTTGAAAAATTTGAAAACACAGGCACACAAAATCCAACTGAGGAATCATGGGGGAGACCTGGGAGATGGTGTTCACTGGCTTGAGTCTAGGTACAGGGAGAGAGTTGAGCCAAGGAGAGCGCAAAAAGGGGCTTTTTGTATTTCTGTGCAATATGCCAGCACTTGCTGAAAAGTAGCCTAAAGGGAAGATAGATAAATATTTACACCAGTCTTTAGAAACCACATGTGTTTCTGATAAGCCAGAAATAAGACTGGCTTCTGAGGGTTCATCTTTCTAGACTTCGAGGAGAACAGTGGTGGCATTACATGGGCATATCTAGTTAAAAAAGCAAACAAAAAGCAAAGTTCCTGATAGCTTATCCATCTGAAAAATTCTCCCTTTCTCTTTCCCACGCTATAACAATAACTATTCCCAGAAGGCAGGTGCAGTTTAGTGCTTCACAGGTTTTTAACATGTTTAACTCTGTAAGTATTATGATTTCATCATTTTGCAGGGGAGGAAACCGAAGCAAGGAGTGACTTAATCAGGTCCCACGAGCTCATGTGGCAGACCTGTGACTGTGAATGTGGGCAGTCTGGGACGAGGGCCTACAGCCCTTACCACTAGCCCCCACTGCTCCCCTTGGTCATCATGCCCTTCCTCAGGTGCCCCCTTCAGCACTGCAGTGCCCACCCACTATTCCTCTCTGTATTTTCACACTGTTTCTGGGTGCTCCAAGGTGACTCTCCTGTTACTCGGTGTATCTATGATTCATTTCCAAACAAGAATAAGAATATTTAGGAGCATGCATCTCATTTTATAATTATTTGAATTCCTGGTATCAGGTTTGAATTACCTGGTATCCTGGTAATAGTCATAAGCTAGTAGTACTGGCAAATGTTTGGCAGATAAAGTGAATAACTTGGGGATATGGGAGAAAACTGAGACCAAATGGGGCATGATTGGATCTAGCAATAATAGTCATTAATGCTTATTGACCACCTGCTATGTTCCAGGCAGGGTGCTGAGAGTTTTTATGCATTATCCAAGTAATCATGAGACCAATCTCTGGGGCAGATTCTGTTTTAATTCCCATTGTACATGTGGGAAAAGTAAGACTATTAAGATACTCAGGTTCCCACAGCTAGGAATCTGTAGAGCAGGGATTCGACTTAGATCTGTCTTATGCCAACACCACTTCACAGTCTTCGGTTGTGGTTCAAATCCCTTTGCTGCTGGTCTACCCTTGCATGCATGTTATGGGAACATGCCAGAGGCTTTCCAGCTATATTTTTAAAGTCCCACGTCTTCACACAATCTCCCTAAAACAATTCTGTGTTCAGTTACCCTGCAAAAGCTCCACTTTTTTAATTTTTTTTTAATTTTTTAATTTAATTTTTTTTTTTTTTTTTGAGACTAGGTCTCTCTATTTTTGCCCGTGGAACTGCAGGCTCTCGTTGCCCGGGGTACCACGGACTCAAGCCATCCCCAGCCTCAGCTTCCCAGGTAGCTGGGATGACAGGCGCACGCCACCACGCCCAGCTTTTTTTTTTTGGAACTAGGTCTCGCTACGGGCCCCAGGCGGGACTCGAACCGCGATCCCTAGCCCCGGCCGCTTCATAGGCTGAAGCTTACAAGCACGAGCCACCGTGCCCGGCTCCACTTTTTTTATTGTTGTTACATAATCACATTCTTTCTAAAGCTCATTCTTATGACACCCTTGCTTTGTATACTCCATGCATTTTAGTATTTAAATGCATCTAATGCTGTCAACAACCTCCTAAGGAAGGTACTTTTATTAAACTCATTAAATGAGAGACTTGAGAGGCAAATTAAAATTCTCTTGAGCGCAGGTTGGTATTTAGTCCCAAGCAGCCTGGTCCCAGAGTCTGTGTTCTCAACCATGGTGCTCACCTGACTCATCAGCGGTGCTGGGGCCCCGCATCTCTGCCCCTGGCTGCTGACTCTGATTAGCATGGGGTCTTCAGAAGCCTGGGTTTGATCTCTGGTAGTGATAGTCCGTACTTTAATCCAGGCCAGATGTCCTGCAAATGTTGCACAGATCTAGGCCCCTGGTTACCAAGGAGACCAGGTGGGGATAGATCAGAGCCAGTCTGCCAGCTCCGTGGGGAAAATAGTGCTGCTGATAAAAGGTCAGAACTCGCTTTTTATGTCATGAAAATACCCATTCAAGAATGTAACCACAAAATTAAAATTAAAACATTTACAAATGACAACCAACTTGGATTTAGCAAGGAAACAAAATTCATAACAATTCTAAAGAACGAAAGAATATCCTTTTTAAAAAACAAACAAACAAACAAACAAACTATGTCAATCCATGAATCTGGCTTCTTCGTTTCTTCAAGTGCTAAGCTTGTCCCCAACCGACTTTGCAGACACAGAATGTTGACTTTCACTTCCATGATGTGTTGAAAGAGTCAAACTCCATGCTGGCTGTTTCATCATAAAGGTAAATACTGCATGTTTAGATATTTGATGTGCTTAGACTGAGAGCCTTTTCCAGTGAAAGCATCAGAGGTTTGCAGGCTGAGCCTGGAGTCACGAGAATATTGAAGCTGCCAGGCGATTTAGGGATCAAAGTCCAGAGTCCTTGCTACACAGATAAGGGAGGCTGGCCAGGTCAGTGGCCTGTATCCTTGAAGCAGGACTAGTGGAGGGCAGAACCACCACTACATCTCTCAATTGTCACTCTCAGATCGACTGAGGTGGTGAAATTCTGTTTGCTCAAAACTTTTAAATGTGTGTAGGCCTTATCAACAAAGCTTGGAAACTGAAAATAGCTGTTTCATCCTTGCAAAAAGATGAAGGATGTATGTGTGTGTGCACGTGTGCGTGTGTGTATGTGCATGCTTCTCAAGACATTTGCATTAATCAACTTTCTGGCCAATCTGAATTATCAAGGTGGTCAATTGGAAGTCATCTTTATCAAATATTCACGATGTATATGTGAATGATCAAATCTATATAGCTAATTCTATATAACTGCCTATTTCACTATCTTTCTATAGATAGAATCATGTTAAAGTTTTGGTTCTTTTAATCCTTGACTATTAGAAGAATTGTTACACCATTTATTTGATACCATTTGCCTTTTACAAATATTTGCATGCAAAAGAATTATGTAACTTTTAAAATAAATTTATAGTACATTTAGGGTAAATTCTGGAACTAGATAAAAATAATGGTTAGGTAACTTTATGAATATACTTAATGTCACAGAATTGTATACTTTAACATGGTTATAATGGCAAACTATGTATTTTTTCCATAATAAAAAATAAAGGTATAAAGACATCTAATTATCGGGAATACAAAAACATAGTTGAATTGGCAAGTATTTTACTGACCTAATCAGCAAATATATATGGAGTGCTTGCTGTAAATCAGGAGCATATTTGAAAAGTATTTGAAAGGACCTATTAACTATAAGGTGCTATGAAAATATAAGATGTGTCGGTGTACAACTCTGTACATGGTTTGTGGAGAGAATGCTAGATTTCCATTCACTCTTCACCTTTTTCCACCTTGCTTGGGGTTTTAGAAAGCTCCTTGAAAAGAAGTGTAGAAAAGACTCTCTTCTCATTTGGCTCCCTGTTAGGGATGGCCAATGGAAGTTCCCAGGAGAAGGAAGAGGAAATATGAAGTCAGGAGATTTACTCCCTCTGCTGCCTTCCTACTTGCTACCTGCCTGTTGTAATTTGACATCCTTTACCAAAGACCAAAGCTCCATATGGTCAACTGTCTCATGCAGGTACCTCCTAGAGTTTTAGAAAGCGTGCTCTCCCCTTTTACCTTCTGGACTTGGACTGCAGTGCTAAACAGCTCCCAGTTAGTTGCTACACCCATAATGTTGTCACACTCCCTGTTAATCCCTTACCCCCACCTACATACCTGTAAATGATCCTTCATTAAACAATCCTCAGACTGTTACACATTGCTATTTAATTTCTGTGTGCCCACTGACCAGTGTAGAATGTATGTGCCTATTTGTGCATTTACCATTTTGTGTAACAATGGTAGACATTCTCCTGCCCCAACTTACTGTAAGGCAATTGGAAGTACATAAATTAAACTTTGCCCCGAAACTTTCATGGCATAGAGAGAACAGAGAAAGTTTTAAAGCTTTTCTACTTAAATTTGCATCTTGGTTTTATTTTTAAATCATTTTTAGCATCATTTCTTATGGTTTAAATGGTGTTTATATTCCAAATGGGTTAACATTTTCTAAACTTAGGGAGAAAAACTGGATTTTTAATTAATGGAGTTTTAGAGTATCCATTAGCTTGATTACAAAACAAAAAAGAAGCCATTTCAACTAGGGAGCATTGGTTACTTAAAACTGCACACTTTTGAATAAACCTATATTAGTTTAATGAAGTTTTTCTGTGATTAGTATAATTTGCTGGAATTGTACTCAAACCCCAGATTATGGTATTATACACATGAAATACAACTCTAGTTTACAGTAATTAATTTAATCACTTTCCTGATATAAAATGAAACAGGAGGCTGCAAAACAGGGCTGCCCATTAGCATGTGATGTGAAAGGGTAAACCTCCCTGTTGGTCCTTGCAGAACAGATCTTCACTCTTTTGTGACAGTCACTGTCCTTTTTTCCTGCATCATATGGCATTTTACAAAATAGCACCCATATAGTGGTGCCTTGTTGTTGTTAATCAATATCCTCAAGCTATGTAATTCAAGCTTTCCTCATCACTTACCTGGACAGTAGCCACCAAGCTTCTTGTAAGCTTAGGCACAGTGTTCATTACATGAGGGTGGCTGGGTCACAGTGGTGTTTAAACCCAGCCTGCATGCTGCTCACCAAGTTTGTTCAGGTTACTCGACTAAGAGGTGACCTTTAAAAATTTGGTCAAAAGTGACAACAGTCCCAGTGTTAGTGTCTCCTGACAGGTCTCATTTCCTGTGGAAGTTTATTTCATTAGAATAAATGTCAGTGTTTCAGTTTGAAAACATTGATGAAAGAAATGGACAAATACACAAATTTGGGGAAAGATAGCCTATGTTCATGGATTAGAAGAACTGATATTCACATGGCCATAATATTCAAAATTATCTACTAATTCAATGCAATTGTTACTAAAATTCCAGTGGCACTTTTCATAGAGATGGAACATCCTAAAATTTTTATTTTGAGTCCTAAGGACTCAAAAATAAAAACCCCGATATTAAGAAAGAAAAATAAAGAAATCATATATGCTTCCTGATTTCAAAATAGATTAAAAACTATGGTAATGAATACATATTGGTTATTGGAAGAAAAACAGATACATAGATCAATGGAAAAGAATAGAGAACCCAGAAATAAGTCCTCACATATATGGTCATATGACCTCAGAATGGGTGTTAGTAAAACAAACTGGTGCAGTTTCTTAAATAATTGGTGAAGGGAGAACTGAAGTATTTTCATGCTGAAGAATGAAATAAAACTCTCTCATTCTATAGGCAAGAGTCCACTCAAAATAAACTAAGATTTAAAAGTAAGATTTGAAACCCTAAAGCTCCTAGCAGAAAACAATAGAAAGTATTCCTGACATTGGTCAGACAATCGTTTTTTTGATATGATCGCAATTGTACAGGGAACGAAAACAAAACTGTACAAATGGAATTGCATTAAGCCTAAAGACTTTTACTAAAACAAAGGAAACAATAAAATAAAGATTGAAACTTGCAAAGTGGGGGGGGGGAAATAGTTGTAAATCAAACATCTGATAAAGTGTTAAGATCCAAAATACATAAGGAACTCAAATAACTCACTAACATAAAGCAACCTGATTTTAGAAGATGGGCAAAGAACCTGAAATGACGTCTCTCAAAAGAAGAAAATCAAATGGCCAATGATATATGAAAAGGTACTCAACATCACTAAATATGAAGGAAATGCAAATCCAAACCACCATGAGATATCACTGCACACCTCTTATAATGGTTGTCATCAAAACACATGTGTTTAGGAGAATGCGGGGTGTGTTGGGGGAGGGATACTTTGTGCACTATTGATAGAAATATAGCTTGGTGTTGTTGCTATGGAATACAATATGCAGATTCCTCCAAAACTTAACAATAGACCTAACATATGGTCCAGCAATTCTACCTTTGGATATATAACAAAAGGCAATGTAATCAGTAATTCAAAGTGATATCTACCTTCCATATTCATTGAAGCTTTATACACAATAATCAAGCTATAGAAACAATCCAAGTGTCCCTTTATGGATGAGTGGATAAAGAAGATAAGATATATAGACACAAGGGAATATTATTAAGCCCTTAAAAAGAAAAAATAATCTCTGTCACTTGTGACAATATGAATGAACCTGGAGGGTATTAGGCTAAATGAAATAAGACAGGCATGGAAGGACAAATACTGCACAATCTCACTTCTATGGTGAATCTAAAAAAGTTGAACTCATAAGCACAGAGTAGAATGATGGGTCTTGGGAATGAAAGAAATGAGGAGTTATTGAATAGACAGATTTTTTTTAAATAAAAAATGGAACATGGAAATTTGATCATGTTTCTGCGTACTTTGCTCAATGACTCCTCAATCTAGAGAGTGGTATGCCTCAAACTTCTATGTGCATTTGAATTATGGAGTGGGGGGGAGAACTTATAAAATACAGATGCTGTATTAGGTATGAAGTCCGAGCATCTGCATTTCCTGACAGCTTTTAGGTGAGGCCAATGCATCTTGTCTGATGACCACTTTGAATAACAAGGTTCTAGAGTAGTGCCGCCTAGTAGATCTTTTGACTCGATAGAAACGCTCTCTCTCTCTCTCTGGACTGTCCAAAATGGCAGCCATAGCCTCACAGGACTATGGAAACTGGTCATTGAAATGTGTTCCAGGTGACTGAGGAACTGAATTTGAATTTTGATATAAATTTTGGTAGCTACATGTGACTACTGTATCAAACAATGTGACTGTAAAGGACCATCTTCACCCCTCACTATGACATGCTGAGCTCCCTATCATTTGCCCTCCTCTTGCTCCTCACTTCCTGCTATTTCTTGTCCCTTACTTTATGACACAGCATCACTAACCTGCTGTAATTTCCCAAACATACCAGATGACTTTTATACTCCACTTTGCCCAGCTATCCTCTTTGCTTGGAATGAACTTCTTTGTATGTTGGGCCTGTAAGATCACATGAATGTTTCCCAGCACCTCCTCTGTGAATCCTTCCTAATCTCCTCCTGAGAGTAATATATACAGAGTGTCTACAGTTATTGAGGGTCCTTTGCACCCTTTATTTCACTCAGTCTGCACATTTACGGAAACAGAAACTTGGAGTGCCTTGCCTGTAGTCACGGAACTGGGAAGTTGAAAATGGTAAGTTCAGATGTAGGTCAGCCTGATTCTGAAGCCCATCCTTGACCATCACACATAGTGCTGTCCAATGATACGGGCTGTAGAATGCCTAGCTCTAGTCACAGGATGGTGAAAAGTTAGTCCTAGGTATCTCTTCTTTGCAGGATCATAAGCTCCCAGAGATCACAGGCTAGGTATTTTTTCTGTATCCCTGGGGTCTGGCACATCAGGAGTGTTTGGGAACTGGTGTTGAATCAACGTATGTGTTTCAGTTTTCCAATTTCATTGTAAAGTCCCTGAGGGAAGGAACTAAGTTTTATTTCACTCATGTGCTTGGTGTTCAGCAAGCTCCCCAAAGAGTCTGATTAAATGAATGAATAGCTCAATGAATATACTGACTATGGGTAAGATTGGCAAGAATCTTGCTGGGAACTCAAGGGTAAGGATTCTTGCTAAGCAGCTTTTGGACTTTGAAATAAAACAATCATTTTCATTCTTTTCATAATTTCCAAAATGCTATTTTTCTTCTTGCCACTTTCTATTGCTAGAGCTATTTTGGATCTGAATTATACATTTGAATTCAGTTAACTGACTTTATTTAACAAATATTTAACAAATCTATCCTAAGCAAAGCTCTGCACTAGGCCTTAAGGGGTATACAAGAATATAAATTGAATCAGACATGTTTCTTACCCTCAAACTAGCTAAGACTTCAGTGTAGGAAAAGGAGGCAGCTTCCCAGGAGATGTCAAGGAGAAAACAAGGAGAGAGTAGAGGAATGTAAGAAGGACTGATTGTGGAAGAAAAATGGAATGATGCAGTTTTCATGTGTGCTTTCCTTCATAACTGCCTAATTAGAGTGACCCGTGTTCCTTTGAATTAATGTCTCATAAGCGAGATTTTATGGAGAATGTAAGAAAATGGGAAAGTTTCTATGCCGCCAACAAAACCCAGGAGTACAAATTGGCACCACCTTTAAAAGGAAACTTGGAAACCTATTCAAATTCTTTAAAAACATGCATACCCTTTGTTCCAGCAATTCTACTTGTAGGAATTTATCCTCAGATAATCATCATGACTATGTACTGAATTTGCAGCAAAGACTTCATCATATCACTCTTTAGAATAACTGAAAAATGCAGAAAGACAAATTAAAATTTTATAACTCACAAGGAATTGAATTATTCCAAATCCGTGTGATTTAGTCATTAACTATTATTTAGTTATTAAAAGTGATATGATACTGTATGTATTGCTATGGAACAACATCATTATGATTTTAAGTGTTACGATGTAGATAGACAATGTCATATGATTTCTTCGTTTGGAGGGAATGGTTTGAGGGTGCTCAGGTGAAAGAAAAATCTTGTTAAAAGACCCTAAGATTCTCCTGAGGGAGCTGTGTGGCTGACTGGATTTGCTTATTTGAATCTTTATGCTTTTTGTTTCCATGAGTCACTTTTTTATGACAGAAAAATACTTTTTAAAAAATGAACACCAACCTGTGTTGTGGTGCCATGTTTGCCTGCTCTAATTATAAAGTATTTTCTTGAATATACAACATATTCCACAGGAAATCCATAGGTAACTAAGTGCTAGAACTGCCTCCAGGTGGGAGAGCTCCTTTTCTCTCCCAACATCATTCAATATCCTCATTACTTGGTTTCCAGTACCTATGAATTTCTGTTTCTGCCTCAAACTCAACCTACATTAGAGCTACCCCTTTCCAACCTTTCTCTTGAGCAACATCCTTAAGGGTGGGCCATCATAAAAGAAGTGAGCCTTTTGGCACCCAAAGGTTTGTGATCCTGGTACATTTCTCACTAGCTCAGTTTTCTACTTATGGTGTATTTTGACATAAAACTCCTGATCCTTGTATTCATCCTGGTCTCTTGTTCTTTGTTTTGAAGATTATTGTCTTTCCTTTCCTCTGCTGTCTCTTTGTGAGCTTCAGAGATGGTAAGGAGTAGGAGTCATACCTTCCCATACACTATCATGTGGTCCACTTACCAGGAATCCAGGAGTTGCAAAGGCAATGCTAGTGAGTAGATCCTATTCTAGTCTGCAGATATTATTTGATCTATAAAAGAGACATGTCAAAAGAGGGAAACGAGTAAAAAGTAACTCCCGGGTTTGTTCCAACAAGCTCAAGATAGGACATAGCAGTGTTACATTAGCCCCTTCAAAAAAGTTTATGGCATTATCCTGATAGGTGCTTCAGCTTTACATAGGAGAGATATTTTAAAGAACAAAATTAGAAATTTATTCAGATAGATTTTTTTTTCTACATAAGGACTAGAGTTTTAGCCACCTATGTGCATTTGCATGGTTCTTTTATAATGGACCGGCTTCCTGGAGGTCTCTGTATTGCAGATTGAGTGGCAAGGGGATTCAGGGAGCAGTTCAACACTGTGAGCATCAAGGAGAGCGATGTACATAGGAATTATCAACAAGATGTAGGACAGCAGGACCATAGGATGTAGGACTAGGCTCTGGGAGATCACATCCATGCACTACCCAGAATAAATCAGTAGCTAATCATCCAGTACTTACTGAATTCCACTCCATCTTCCTCCACATATCTATTATGTTGCACACTCCAGCCAAAAACTATACCATTTGCTTCAGGGCCTTTACATATATACTGCTCTCACTGCCAGGAATGCTTCTTCCTCTTTGTCTATTAACTCCTGCTCATCCTCAGACCTTAGCTTAGTGCTTTCTCTCTCCTTCTCTCTCTTTCCTCTCCCTCCCAAGACCTGCTGATAAAGAGACTATTTTGATGACAGGATCATAACTCACGGTCATATTCTTTTTCTAGAACCAGCTCTACTCTTGAAAGGTCCTACTAGTGCACTTTAGAGACTGAATAAGGGTTTTCTTTTCACTACCTACCACTACCCACACCTTAAGCCTCTCAGTCACGCTATCACTGGGACCATTCAGAAGTTGTTTGTTATATACCTCCTCAGGCTCTTGTTCATTTAAGGGAAATCCTGTGCATCTAAAGCTGGCTTAGCCGTGCTCTGAGACATGAAGAGAAAAATAAAAAGGTATTTAACATCAAAGAGCTTACATTCATTTGAGGATATGAAATGTATATACTTGAAGCAATGAGAGTATAACATTAAGGTTCTTCTATTTATAAACAATGGAAAAGTTATCACTATAAGCAAAAGGGAAAAAATCACTGTGTAGAGACAAGGGAATCACACCAAACTGAAGAAGAGTTTGGTAATCAGGATGCAATGTTTGAAAGACCATAAAGCTTAGTACTGGTAAGACTAACTTCCTCTATAAAGGGCTTTCAACAGAGTGAGTGGGAAGGAGCTGTAACTTTCCCCATCTGGATTATTGAAAACTTGGAAAATATAAGAAAGAAAATGAAAACAACCTCATGAAGATACCTAACATATATCCTCTCAGCCTAACATTCTGTGAGTGGATGAGTATGTGAGTTTATCACAGACTTGAGATCCTATACTTTATACCATATTGTGTCTTCTCTTTTCACTTAACATTAACATAAACCTTGAACTACCATTGAAACTTCTTTGAAAATAAGACTTTGTGACTTAATAATTTTGTCATGTGACTATACTTTAATTTATCTACCAGCCCCCTGTTCTCAAACATTTAAGTCATTTCCAATTTTTCATTACTATAATCTATTACTACCATAATAAACAGTACCTTGAATCATTTGTCTGAATTTATGACTAAGAAAAAAAAGGGCTATGACCAAAAATTAAATGGATTCCTGATGTGGGATTCTAAATACTAGTGTAACTGCAAAGATTGTGCCCAGACTGAGCACTGTTCCATTAACTTGGTCATTCTTTTTCTTTCATTCTGTGACTTGTCTTCAAGTCACTTCTGTCTACTCTGTTTGTTAGAAACACGTCACTAAATCTAACTCAACAGGAGCAGTTCATACAAGAAGCAGGGAACACTGGAGTTCAACTTGGAGCCTGGCAACCACAAACCTACTACTTGCTGGTACCATATCAAGCAATTTACATATGTCTATTCCTCATAGAATTAGTACTAAATAGGTATTATTATCATTATCTTGGAAACTGAAAGAAAAATTTATTTGGCAGCTATGAAAGTAAGTCTGCTCATATCTCCTTTAAGAGAATCCTTTGTAGGGAGTATAATTGACCTACAATCCCAGTTACTTCTCTGGAATCATCCCTACATGTGCACTGAGGCATTGCTTTCTATGGGATTTCTCTGTGTCAATGTAAACATGGGGACTACAGGAGTGGCCTGTTCCTGTAATATACAGGATCATCTAATGGGTAATGGTCAGGGTTTTCCTATTGGCCTGACTGAAATGTTCTCAGAATAATATTGTTCTCTGAGGTTTGTTTTGCCTATTCCTCCTCCCTTTGTACTCTCTTTTTACTGTCTGAAGGTTATTCCTGCTCCTCCTTCTCCTTCCTTTATCAGTCATGATCTTCAATGTTTCTTGGACATCAAATCCTAGGTGGTGTCTGCTTTCTTGGACATCAAATCCTCGGTGGTGTCTACTTTATTTTAATGTGCTTTCCACACATTAAAATATTAGAATAATTTTCCCAAATTAGTTAAAGGCTTCCATGGAATTAGAACCTTTTTGACCAAACCCAACCTATTTCCATTACACCAAGCTATACTTTTCTATTGCATGAAATGGTTCCCTCTGCTCCAAAAATGTGTCCACCTTCTAACTTCTAGAACTCATGATGTGATTTCATTTGGGAACAATAGTTTTGCAGACATAGTTAAATATCTTGAGATAAAATAATCCAGGGTTGCTTGGGTGAGGCCTAAGCACAATTGCCAGCGTTCTCAGACAGAAGACAATACATGGATACAAGGAAAAGGTCACATGGTGGTGGAAACAGAGATGAGCATGATGAAGCCACAACCAACCCAAGGAACACCTGGGGAGTCACTGCAATAAGCAAGGAAAGATATTCCCTTGGCATTTTCAGTAGGAGTGTAATCCTGCTGGCACCTTGATTATTGCTTCTTGTGTGAGCACATACATTTGTCTTGCTTTAAGTGACCCAGTTTATGGTAATTTGTTAAGGCTGTCACAGGAATTAAATATAATTTTTTAATCCTCTATCTTAGCACAAAGTCTGGCACTTATACATTTTAAAAGAGTTGTTGGGAACAGATTGACGGAAGTAACTCCATTTTTTTAAAACCTCCATTTTGAGAACAGTGTCCTCTCCCTTCCCTCAGTGGAAAATGCTCACCACGTATGGTTGGTCTGACATCCTGTTTCTTCTGCCTCCCCTTATTCCTGGTTGTTTCTGACAAAGCATTGTCCACCTGATAGATGATGGATGTTAGCATTATTGGAAATCCATAGTTATGGGAACATGGGAATGTGTCCTGTAGTTATGGGAACGTGTCCTATACCTACTTGCTTGCTTCACAATGGGGTGGTGGTGGTGGTTTTGCCCTATAAAAGGTTGTAACAGAGACTGCTTGGGGTCTCTCTTACCTAGCTGACTTGGGGACCCTGGTGTACCAGTAATAAACCTGCAACTTTGAACTTCAATTGGAATCTTGTGTCTTTTTGAGTGGCCCCCGAGTCACAACAAGAGTGAATTAATTAGTAGATTAACATATGGGGGTAAGGAAACAAGTATTGTTTCCAAGTAATTTGAAATTTATAAAATTGTACTTGATGGTAGATTTCCAGTGGAAGGGTTATCGAGGAAGCAGTCTAAAATCTGTATCTCTTACGTACTAGTCACCAGGCTTAGTTTCATCCATCAAATATAGGAGGAATGGTATAAATTATCATGGTAGTCAAATTTGAGTTCTGAAGCTTATTAGCTGGGTGATTTTCAGCAAATTATTTAAACTCTTTTAGTCAAAATTTACATAGTGATTCCTGTCTCCTTGTATTATTTTGAGGATTAAAAGATAAGGCAGTGCTTAACAGTGTCTGAAACCTGAAAAAATCTCAATCCAATTTAGTTGTGATGGGTGAAACCCAGTAATGTGTGTAGAAGGTGTGCTGGAATTGGAAACCAGGGCCCTCACCTGAGAACAACAGAGACTAAGTACTCCACTTCTCCAGGCCCTGCAAACTGCTATTTGGGGCCGAACAAGAAATGGGGTCAACTGGGCCCTGTAGAAGGTGATATAGCTAAAACTATCTTGCCAGTGTCCTCCCCTTGAGTGGCATTCTCAGCAGCAAGAAGCTGGCTGGCTGGGGGTTGGGAGCTACTTCTGGCAGAGAGCTAAGTTGGGTAGTGTAGGTAAATGAGTTGGTCAGGTGTTTTCCTTCATTAATCTCTATGACCAGTACCTGTGGTATTGTGTTCTCCCCATGATTGTGCATGTCTGGCCCAAGGGTGTGCACATGTGTGAGTGGGCTCACCTGGGTCTGGGAGGAAAAGATAGAAGGGTGGGATGTCACCCCAGGATGAGAGAGTATGAGAGCATGGGAGAGGAGACAATACATGGATACAAGGAGAGGGTCACATGGTGGTGGAAACAGAAACATGGAGGAAACATGACAAAAAGAAAATGTGAGGAAAATACCAGAAAGAGGCCAGAGAAAAAGCAAGAAGATTCCTGGGGATGGGGTTGGGGGAGGGGTTTGGAGAAGGGGAGATGTAGGGCTGGCCTGCCCCTCAACTCCACCCCCTCCACTGTGGCCCTACCCTTGGTCCTGGACCTGCGCTACCCTGCCCTGCCTGGTGTCTGTAGCTGCTAGAACCAATAAAGAATCTACCTAGATTGGGATGCCTGCACTGCAGGGAGGGTAAAATGAAGCCTGATCACCACACCAGGGCCCAGGCAGAAAGCAGACCCTCACAGGGCCCTCCAAAGAACCAACAAATGCATTTCACAGGAGAGCCCATATTTGGATATCTGCCATACACTGAGAACAAATGGCCTGTTGCTGTCAAAGGAGAGGATTACCAGCTTAGATCGGTAGTCAAATAAGATGAGCCCTGCCGTCCCTTTCTTCTTCCCCAACTCAAGCAGTGCATACTGGGAAGGGGGAGGTGTTGATAGAACTATAGGAAAGCTGACCACCCTCCAAGGCCCCAGCAGTATTCTCATTGCTGGCTGCACATTGGATTCACTTGGGGGAATGCTAAAAAAATCTTGATATGCCCAGATTTTACGATTCAGCACTTTGGAGTGAAACCCAAACGTTGAAATTTTAAATGGGCATCCAGAGTTGGGGATCACATCTCTTAAACCAAAGCACTAACATGTGCATCGAAGAAAATATAGGGTTGTCAGGTTTGGGAAATAAAAATAAACATATAAAAATATCATAAGACATACAAAAATATTTGTCCAAAATTTTTATTGTACATTCTTTATTTTTCTCTGGCAAATCTTCAAGGGAAGGAAATGTATTTGAAGTGAAGAGACAGAATTCTTGAACAAGTCAGTATCTTAAAGATGGAAAGTAACTGTTTAATAATAAAAAGATAACTGAAACATGGACTCGAACAGGTCCGTCATTCAAAGGAACTGATACTCAGCAAGAAATGAGGTGGTGGGGGGAGGGGGGAAGGGGGAGGGTTGTGGTGGGGGGTTGCCTTATGTACCATTTGGGAACAGTTTCAGGAAAAATACAAGCATTTCTCATTATGCCTCCAGTGAGTTAATTCTCCAGTAAACAAGTTGTATCCTTCTGACTAATAACCCGTCCCTGAGACGAGCAAATGGAAATGTAGAGAATTTATGTAATGTATGCAAGGTCATCATAACTGGTGAGTGACAGAGTCAAGATTCAAATCTTAGTGAATCTGACTTTTTGAAAAAGTGGCACAATCTTTCTACTGTGCCATTATGACATTCAGGAGTTTTCTTTCAATACTAGTATGCCAGTAAATTGGTGCCCTGAAAACAGTTGACCAATCAAAGTAGCCCAGGGCAGCTAAGCCTATGAAAGGGGCAGAGGAAGGGGAGCAAGGCTGGAATTGTGACCCCAACCCTGCAGAGTGCCTTGCCCGGTCCCTGTCTTCCTTCTACCCTATATGATGCTTGTCAAAGACCCAGCAAAGCCATCCATGTCTGTCTCCTGGTCCTCTGTGTGCCTGAGTGGCCAAATGGTGGTAAGTGCTTGAGTGTTTATTTTGCAGCGATTGTTGCTACTCCATCACGTTGGCTTATATTTCTGTATTTTAATTAAATGTCATTTCATTGTGCCTGTACTTGTTGTGCTTGAGCCCCAGGGCTGTTTTAGTAAAGGGTACAATTTTGTAAACCAAATGGAGAAAAATAAACAAAACCACCTGTTCTGCAAGACTACGTGCTGCCAAGCTGCAGCTCTGTCCCTCCCAGCCTCCCCCGCCCCACTGCTCCCCCTATCTGCCAGAGAGGACTGGAGAAGAATAGAGAATGGCAGGAAGTATAACCAGATCACTGAGCTCTGCTCTGTCCCCCTCCTAAAGTGGCTCATAGTTGGGGGCCCTGGGCCCTGAGTCACACGGCCTTGACTTTAGGAGAACAGATAACAGCTGTCTTGACAGGCGGGGACAGTGACTCAGAAGAGGGGGGAGGGGGTTTGACAGGTTGCTGAAGGCAGGCTCCCAAAATTACCTTAGGCTCACATATGCAGAGGGACAAAACTTACTAATGAGTAATACCAGCCTTTACCTCCCCCATTCCTAGCACCTGTTAAAGGAAAATGTGTCTCTCCCCCACCCCTCCACTTCCATCTCTCCTTCACCACATGGAGCTTGCCTAGCATGTCAGCCTGGCTCCTTGATTTTGAGATGTGAGACAGGGAGAATGGATGCAGATAGGACTAGAAACCCATGAAGGAAGAGAGAAGGGAATTAAACCAATAGGGTTGCTGAGCTGAGATTTGAGGAATGTTTTTGGTAACTTTGAAAGCTATCAATGCAGCTTTAGTCTAGGAGAGAAAGCTGCTAAGATATAAACTGAAACTGGGCTGGGCTTTGAGAAACATTTTTGATAACTGAAAGATATAAAGGCAGTTTTAGTCAGAGATTTTTTTCACTAAATAATCTTTTGAGTAAAATTAACCTAAAATCATGCATTTAAAAACCAATAATTCAATATTCAGTAACATTCACTATTGTGCCACCACCTCAGTCTACTTCTGAAACACTTCCATTTCTCTAAAGTAAAACCTTGAGGAAAATAGTCTTGGCTGTGCTCATGTGGGTTAAGAAGTGGACCCATTCATAGAAGTAAATGAAAATAGTAGCTTATTCTTTGTAACTAACTTGTGAACTTCCGGAAAGTGTTGATACTCCAAATCTAGATCACATGATCCCATGGTTACCTTATTACCCCAAAGGAGGAGACTTGCAGGTGTAATTTTCCCTAAGCAAAAATACAGCTCTTGAACATCCCTGATGATGGAGACCCGACAATGTCCTTGATACTGATAAAGGTGTGCTGTCACCATGTTGGATGTGGGGAGGCGGGGGGCGGTGTGGGACAGGAGGCATTCTGTGGTATGTCTTCCACCCACATCCTATAAGGAGAGATGGGCCTTAACACCTTCAACAGAGGCCCCCAACACAGCCTTGTAGTGAGAGCTTTGAGAATATCCAGAGTCCTAAAAAGAGCCCTGAACTAATCCCTCTCATACAAACATTCCTTGAAATTTCCTACTCCTTCATCCTCTCAATTATGTACCATTTAGCTTTCTCTCTCAGTCCTCTGTTCCAAGATGACCAGACACTAGAATGGTCCTGTTTACTTCTTCAGTGCTCATATAATGATATATGCTTATTATATACACATGCTAATTATTAAATATGTCAATTATATATGTATGTACATATGTATCTGTGTCTCTATAATACATTGTTGATATATCTATAAAATTTAAGCATATATATATATACATATATATAAAATGTCCATTTACTTGTAGTTTTATAGTTTGTTGTTTAGGAAAAATTAAGTCACTTATTTTCTTTATCTTTTCTTAGTCAAAATACCTGGTGGAAATCCTCAGTCACCTGGTGTGACTCTCATTCATTTTTCATATTGGCTACATAACAGTTCTTGATGAGATGCTTTCATAATTTATCTATTATTTATATTTCTCTATCGATGGGTATTTTGTTTAAGTTTCTGTCCCTACAAATAATGAAGAAATAGTCTTATGCCAATTTTTATAGCTAAATTTTATATCTAACTTCATGAATGATGCTTTTGCATCTACAGAACAAACTCTGTGGTTAGAAAGGCCTACATATCTTTACATTTATTATATGTTTTCAGAAGGCTGAAACATCCTATTCCAGCAACCTCTGGACGTTACTCTTTACCCACATTCCTATTAGCAATAGTCACTGTCACTTTTGAATGGTTTCTATTCAGACAGTCAAGGGGTCTATCATTGTAAACTTAATTTTCAACTTGTTAAGTGTCAGTGTGCTTGATTATCTTTTCAGTTGTTTTTGGGCATTTGGATTTCTTTGCTATGAATTAATTATTCAAATTCTGTTTTTCAGTTGGGTTATTAAGTTTCCATTACTGAATTGTAAGAGCTATTGCTATATCATTTATCTGTCATTAGCATACCTTTCTCCTCCAATCATTTATCTATTTTTTCTTACTAAGCACTTTCAATTTAAATATATCAAATATGTCTTTTCATTCAGAGGTTTTGGGTTTACAGTCTTGATAAGATCTCTCCAATCTAAGTATTTGCCTAGATTTTCTTCCAAGCTATTTATTGTTTTACTTTTTATAAATGTAATTTTTAAATTACATATAATTTTAAAAAATTTAAAAATTACATATAATTTTTAAATTTATAAATATTTTTATAAATAAAAAACATTCTTGGTAATGTCTAGAACTTGTTTTTGCATACTCTTTTAGAGAAGAGTAAGTAGAGTTAGTATCATGTATTAAGCAATCTATCCTTTCCTTGCTCACTTCAGCTATTGACTTTGTCATCTATTAAATGTTCTTATGTATCCAAATTGATTTTTTTATCTTCTATTTCTCTCACTAGTTGATCTCATTCTATACTAACACACAATAATCTATTACAATGGCTTTTTGGAGTGTTCTGACGTCTATTAAGGTGATGTCATTACTTTATTATGTCATTACTGTCATTACTCTCTTTGATACATTTATTCCTCTACATAAGTTTTAAATACATTTTCATCCAGGTAAAACACAAAACCTGTTGAAGGCAAATAACTGTACGGTATCAGAAGTCAAAATAGCAAGACCCTGGTGTAGGACAGGGGTGACATGTGAATGACTTGTGGGGTGTTGATTATATTTCTTTTTAAGAAGTTATATAGGCACATATACTGCATTTGTCCATTTGTCTACTACATTTATATTTTTAGGAGAATACATTTAATTTTATACTAACTCCTATGAACAATTTATTCAATTGTACAATTATTTCATAAGTTTTTTTCACATAATCCTAATATCTTTCTTTTATATTTATCCCTCAATATTTTATAGATATTGTCACTAAAATTGAGCATCTCATTTTAAATGAATACACCAAGTTATAGATAGTTGATTATTTTTTGTAGTTTTTTTGTAAAATATTAACACCTTGTAAAATGTTAATTCCAATGTTTTTTAAGCTGAAATATACTGGATTGTCTACAATGTCAATCATATCATTAATGGAAAAAACATTTCTAAGTACTTATGTTAGTTATTGAATTTCATGTTCTCTACTGTATTTTCTAAAAATCCCCAAGGTTATGCTAAATAGTAATGAATCTGAGGAAAAAAGAGATAATCAATAGCAAAAATGAAATATTCCAATAGTTTATTTTTCTTTCAAATCTTTTTTTTTTATCTAACTGCATTTGTTTTTATTTCTAAATCTCTAAGTAAATGTTGAATTAGAAAGGCAATTGTGGGTCTTCTTGTCTAATTCCTGATTTTAGTTGAAATGTTTTTGATATTTTGTTGACTCTGATATTAACTACTGGTTTTTGATAAAGAGAATTTATTATATTGAATTCATTCTATTTTTATTTTTCTTAAAGCTTTAAACAGCGATGCCTGTTTAATTTTATTAAATCTTTTTTCAGGAACTATCGGTAGAGTGATATGACTTTTTACCTTTCACTTATTGATGAAAATATTTATTTTAATAGATTTCTGGTGTGATGTTTTATAATTCCAGAATAGACTGCTCTTAGTTAACAGTGTATTATTCTTTTGCCACTTTGTTAGATTCCATTTGTTGATATTTTATTGATAATTTCTGCATCTATGGTTACACATAAGATTGGTATATAGTTTCCTTTTTTCCTACTATCTTTATCAGATTTTCATATTAAAATCATTCTGGCTTCATAAGATAGATTGAGGAAGCTTTCCATTTTTCCACGGTCTAGAATAAATTAATTAACATTGCTATTATCAAGTCTTTGGAGATTAGAAAACTGTGCCATCTGTCCTGATATTCTTTTGAATGGTATATCTTTAATAATCTTTCTCTTCTCTCCACTATAATTAGTTTTCAGGTTTTTGCTTCTTGGATTAATATTGGTAATTTCCTTTAGATCAAATTTATTGTCATATAATAATTTTTTCTAATAATTATAATTGCTTCCATATCTGTGACAATGACTCCTTTGTCATTCGCAATCATGTTGATTTTTTAGATTTTCTTCTATCAGAATTAAAATGGGTTTGTCAGTTTTGTTGAAATTTTAAGACCTAACCTTTGGATTCATTTAGTGTCTGCTGTATTTTTTGTTTTCTAATTAGCTCATTCAACTTCCATGTCTACTAACTATCTTTTAGAATAATCCACCCCCCCCCTACTTTCCTCTCCCTTCCCAGAGAGGATATAACAAACACCTAGGTTTTACTGTTCATCCCTCTCCTACTTTAGATTTTGTGAAGATACATTCTAGATTATTTCTGCTAGAATGTCCTTAGAGCATTCCTTGCCTGTTTAGCAACCCTTATTTGCTTTATTTTTCTTTCTAATCATGAGTTCTTTGTTCTGATTCAATTATTCTTTATTGGAGTTCTTTCTCTAGTGTTTTTCGCTTCCCCTGCTCCCCCTAACCCCCTGCCATAGTGTATGGGAATAATGTATTTTTGGAATTATTGCATATTTCAAATATCTTTCCTTCTCCCTGAAAAATATATCTTGGCTAATATAGGAATCTATGCTTGCAATCTTTTATTTCTTCCCAAAAATCCATATGTAAATGTTACTTTCCTAGCTTCCAGTGCTGCAGAGTTGAGTGCCAATCTAATGCTCATTCCTTTGCTTTTTCACCTGTGAACATAAAAGATTATTGCTGTATCTTTGGAAAAATAACAAGATATATGCTTAGGTGTAGAATTTGGTGGAAACTTCCAAAGCACCTACTGCTGTTTCTTCAACTGCAGGCAATTTTCTGGCATTACTGTTCCCCCTTTTGAAATTACTAGTTTCTCTTTGGTAGCCATCTTTGTATTGTCTCTGAGGTTGGAATTTTTTTTATTCACTTGATCCTGGAGGCCCTCAATTGAGTCTCAACACTGACTATCTCTTTCTTCACTTCAGTGAATTTATTTAAATAGGAGTTATATTTGTTTGCTTACTTCTAGGTTCTTTTGAAGGATTTTCATCAATCTCTTCATTTTCTCTTTTTTTTTTTTTGCATAGGTTGTAGTTTATCTCTTTCAATAGCTCTAACATGTTTGCAAACCTTTGTTAATCACTTTGTTATTGCCCTACTTTCTATAAATGTTGTCCTTCTCTGAAATATTATTCTTTGGTTACTCCTTGGTCTCAAGTATAAACTGCTAAGAACCCTCATGGTGTCACTTCCAAGAACAGCAGAAAGCCCATAGCACCAGCTGGGACAAACAGTGTGTTGTCAGACCCCTTTAAAGGTACCACAGGAAGGAAGTCTTTATGTCCCCATCTTTTCATGAGCTCTTAACCTAAGGATGAGATAGTATCATCCTCCCTTTAGAGTCCTTGAGGATATACCAGTGGATAAAGAGATTCCTTTGGGTTCTCTTACTTGAATCAGTTTCCTTACCTGAATCAGGTAACATAGACAGGCTATAATTGTGATAGGGAGGGAAAGGAGTCAGAAGGTATTCCCTGATTGATGCTCATGTCTACCAGTCAAATCTTATCAATCTTCAAAGGACGTTTCCTTTCCAACTATTTCCTTTTTGAAACTCTTCTTTATCCTCCTATCCCGGTGGACAATTCTGCTTGAACATTTCAATCTTTAGAGTAACTTTAAAAAATGTTAATGTTTGGATCTATCCCAGAGACTCAGATTTAACAGGTGGGCAGCTGGGTTTGGGGATTTTGCAGCCCCACAGATGACTCTCCTATGCAGTCAGCATCAGGTGTCATTGATCTTCCCTGGAGTGATGAACTCCCACCACCTCACAACATTCAGTCCTTCGTGATTATACTTTCTTTGTACTTATTTTATCCTATTGGTAAACTTGGGCAAACATTCATTTATTTACTCCATAATTAAGTCGTTTACTTCCTTACTTCATTCACTCATTGAACAAATAAGTATCACCTTCTAGGTGGCAAGCCTTGGAAGATTCAAAGATGAATACACGTCTTTATGTAAATATATCTACAGGTGTATGTGTTTAGTTAATACATTTAAAAGATGATTTTTTCCCCCTTGTACTTTTCTCTGAGAAAGTCACTATAGTGTGCTTAACCATCCTGCCCTGGAAAGTGCCTCTCAGAGGAAAGGTGCTCCTGCAAATTCGATTTTCAAAAACCCAGAAGAACAAAGACTGCAGTGTCAATTGTTGACAGAGATGAATGGGAAAAGTCAGAGAGATCCACGAATAGGGAAACCTCAAACGTCACAGAGCATGAAGACTTGTGTTGCTAACACCTGTAACCTACAAACCTAGAATCTAAACTCCCCAAAGAAGAGAATGGCAAAGTTCCTTTTTCTTATTACAAGTTTTTCTTTCTTCCAAAATTGAGTATATTCATAGGTACTATATGAATAATATTTGCTCTGAGTCAAGGGAATGAAAATCCATTTCTAACTACCAAGTTTTTGGTTCAATCTAATGTTTTCAGACCACTTGTGTATGCTGGTTAGGAGGCAGTACTATGGGGAAAAGAGCAAGGGAAATTGGTTTCTTTAATAATGAATGTCACAGAGTAATTTTTTTCTATTTTGCTCTTTCTGGGGCTTTGAGAATTTAAACAAAAGATAAGCTCTTTTCATAAACTTCCTTTTCTCTGGCATTCCATTTGTACATATTTGAAAACTGTCCCATACAGGTGATCACTCAGGATGCAAAGAGGCCCAGGTGTGTGTAATGGGTGTGCATAGCATGTGAGAGGATATGTGGGGCACTCAGTTTTCAGGGTGGTGGTTTTACCTCCATAGCACTGTCCATTGACCAGCGCACGCAAATAACCTGTAAACATTAATGACTGCATTTAGAGTTACATCTCACCTGTCTGGAGGCTAGCCAAGAGTCAAGAAAGTAACCAAAACCACATAGCTATATGGGAGATATTCTACTACATGCAGGCACTTCTCTAGGACATGTTTTTCATTCAACATCTGTGTTATTGCACACAGTTTCAAGTCTGAGGATTTGGTTTTCAAACCTTTGTTTGAAACAAAACTGAACTTCACACATTTGACAGGATATAGAGGATGCTATAAATATGGCTTGAACAGCCACAAGAAGCAAAAAGACAAAAAAAAAAAAGAATGAAAATGTGAATGCAGTTGCAGTTGTCCACTTTCCCAACTCATTCTAGTTTCAGCAATAAGAATGTGTGGCTCCTTCTAGAATTTCTGACCTCTGGTATCTGGGTGTCCTCTCTCCCTTCTTCCAGTTGAGTTTCCTGGGAAACAGACCCTGAAATGAAGGTTGTCAAACAGGATGCTTATTGAATAGTGACCATGGCCTCTATGCTGTGAAATAGAGGGTAAGGAAGCAGGAATGGACAGAGAGAAAATTCAAGCTACAATCTGTCCAACTCCCTTGACCCATACCACGGGAAGTTCTGAAGCTAGAATTAATCTTCTGAGTTGTTCTTCAGTTGGATCAAGGTGAACATATCTTTATGTTCCTGCATCAACAATCTTGGCACAGGCTGTTAGGCTACTTTGGGCAAGATTTTCTTAAGTAACTGAGAAATGAAGACTTTCTACCAGCAACATGTCCTATAGTTGGGGCAATGATTCCTTCATCAATGGGGACCTGGGTATCATGTCACATTGTCCTCTGTGCTTCTTGGCTCATCCTGTAATGGATTAGGATACTCTCACCTTCTTTGAGCCTCGCTTGATTGATGGTTGTGTCAGAGACAGCTCATTATCTAGCAAATGTCCCTTCCAGATTTCTGGGGACATGACAGATGAGCTCTGGCAACTGTCTTGGATCATGAGTCAACTTTAAGGATGGAAACTATGCACTGGGAAGGTATGGCAGAGGACAGGTGGTGTCTGGTGCCTGTATCCCTGGTGACTTTTCAGCTGCCACCCCACACCTGAACTTCTAGCCCTGGACTTATTTTTATTAATTGAATAATTTTTTTATATATATATTTCACATCATTTTAATCCCTGGGGGTCACCCACCACCTCCCCTCCCCAACCGCTCCAGCTTGTCCCCACCCTCCTGTTGTGTACTTTCATTTGGTTGTCCATATATTAGTGAAACCATTTGGTTTCCTTCTTTTTCTTTCTGACATGTTTCTGCTAGTGTGATTTCTTCTAGGTACTTCCATGTTTCGATAAATTCATCAAATTTGTTGTTTTTAATTGATGAGTAATATTCCATTGTGTAAATAATACCACGTCCTTTTCATCCATTCATCTGTTTTGGGGCATTTGGGTTGTTTCCATGTCCTTGTAATTATAAATAGTGCTGCAATAAACATCCATGCACAGGTGTCCTTTTGTACCCACATTGAGGTCTCCTTTGGGTAGATTCCCAGAAGAGCGATTGCTGGGTCAAATGATAGCTCCATTTTCATTAGTTGAGGGTCTTCCATACTGCTTTCCATAGTGTCTGGACCATTTTACATTCCCACCAGCAGTGTAAGAGTGTTCCTTTCTCTCTGCATCCACACCAGCACTTGTTGTTGCCTGATTTTTTGATGTGGGCCATTCTTATTGGTGTAAGGTGGTATCTCATTGTGGTTTTGATTTGCATTTCTCTGATTGCCAGTGACATTGAGCAATTTTTCATGTGCCTGTTGGCCATTTGTATTTCCTCTTTGGAGAAGTGTCTTTTTAGTTCTTCTCCCCATTTTTTGATTGGGCTTCTTGTTTTGCTTTTGTTTAGTTGTGTGAGTTCCTTGTGGATCTTCTTTATTAAATCCTTATCACTCTTGTGGAGGGCAAAATTTTTTCCCATTTGGTTAAGCTTCTTTTAGTTTTTTTCTGTTGTCTCTTTTGCTGTACAGAAGCTTTTTAGTTTGATGTAGTCCCATCTGTTTATGTTTTCCTTCAATTTTTTGCCTTCTGCAGATGTTTCCAGAAAGAAATTTCTGTATTGTACTCATGGAGGTTTTATCCAAATTTTCCTCCATGTATGTTATGGTTTCAGGTCTGACATCTAAGTCTTTTATCCATTTTGAATTGATTTTTGTACATGCTGTGAGGGAGTTGTCTCGGTCCTTTTTTTGCATGTTTTAGTCCAATTTTCCCAGCACCATTTATTGAAGAGGCTATCTATGCTCCAATGTAAGTTTTTCACTCCTTTGTCAAAAATTAGTTGACTGTATATGTGTGGCTTTATTTCCATAGCCCTGGACTTATTAAGGGCAAAAGATATCCATCCAGTTGAAACCATTGTTATATTGAGTTTTCTGTTTTACAGCCAAATTTGACCCATATGGATTCAAAGACCAAGTTCTATTAAGGATTTCTTCCAATTTAGTGACTTTATTTCCTTCATATTTCTGGGATCCTTCTCCTCTAAATCACCATTGCCATTTTAGTAGAAGATTTTAATTTTTATCTCTCCATGCTCTACCCCCTATAAAAATTATTCACACTGCCACCAAAGGGATCTTCTAAATGACACCTTCAGTGATATCATGCCCATTGTAAAAACTTTTCATTGGTAAACTCTAGCTTGTTTGTCATTGGATACTTGGTCTTGTGAGTTAAGTATTAGGACCCAAGCCTGTTCTTCTCCATGTCTGTGTTTATTTCACTATGCTGTTTATAATGTGTGCTTGTCAGTATTCAAGGAAGCCACTGGCTGGCACTCTGTCCCATGATGACCAATGAAAAGGCATCATTTTATTTTTAGTAAGCTGGAAGTTAGGCACATCTGAACCCACCTCTTAAGAACCATAGATCAGCAACCATTCTTTCCCCAGTCACATAATCTTCTTTAACAGAATTTCATTGCCATCTCTGGGTCATTCAATTTTTTCTCCCTATGGGAGTGTCCTACACATCTCCAGTTCTCTTGTAGTGAAATGCAGGTAACAGCTCCACTGTGAGCCTCCACTCATTTCTAAAGTCCCTTATTCATCAATTAAAAAAAAAACAAATTTGATGCATTTTTGATTACGTGGATAAACTTAAAAGGTATCATGTTAGTGGAAGTAAGCCAGAAAGATAAATAGTGGATGATCTCACCTATATGCAGGATATAGGGAAAAAATAGCAAAAGGACAAGAAAAATTTACAACTGTCAGCAGATCTGGGGATTAGAGCAAGAAAGGGGTCAGGCACATAAAAAAATTGGGCAATAACAAGTGCTGACTTGGATGTGGAGAGAAAGGAACACTTACATTGCTGGTGGGAATGTAAACTGGTCCAGCCACTATGGAAAGCTGTGTGGAGGACCCTCAAACTAATGAAAATGGAACTACCATTTGACCCAGCAATCGCTCCTCTGGGAATCTACTCAAAAGAGACCTCAATACTTATATAAAGGGACATCTGTACCCAGATGTTTGCTGTAGCACTCTATAATTTCAAGGACATGGAAACAACCCAAATGTCCCAAGACAGATGAATGGATGAAAAAGATGTGGTATATATACAAAATGGAATATTACTTATCAATAAAAAATGACAAATTTGATTAATTTATGATAATATGGTTGTACCTAGAGGAAATCATACTAGCAGAAACCAATATATGGGATATAGGGAAAACAAGCAAAAGGCCAGGAAGAAAAGTCAAAATAAGCTAACAACCAAACCAAAGTACACAACTGGGGTGGAGGGAGAGGGAGAGATGGGAGGGAGTGGCCGGGCGGGAAGGTGGTGGGTGATCCCTGGGGAATACAAAGATGTGAAATATATATAATAAATAAATGAATTAAAATAAAATTTAAAAAGAGGGGTGGGGTAAAATCAGTGAAGGGATGGGCACAAGAGATTAAGATGATGGTTCACAGGTGACAGGGTAATGGGAGAACCTTGGGGGAGACAATGACGTAAAAAATATATATGTGCCATCAATTTTAAAAAATAAAATTAATTAAATTTTTTAAAAAAGAAGTCCCACAAGCAAGTTCCTGTGGTTTTTTTTGGTTTACAGAAACTACTACATGGTATGTTATTATCCAGTACTCCCCTGCATCCCACTCTGATCTCTTTGATTTGTGTGTGATGGATGTGATAACCACTATACTATGGAAACTGATCTCTTTGATTTTTTGTGTAAGTCTGCTGTATACACTTTCAAAAAACTTTTTTAGATTCACATATAGTTGTAAGATGGAATAATATCCTTCACTATTCCCCCCCAGTGGTCACATCTTACATAATGTGTGTATCATATCACAACCAGAACATTGACATCAATAAAAATCTCCATCAATTAAAATTTTTTTACTTCTTTTTAGCCACCTTGTATATTTAAAAGACAATGGTGTTCATATTATAAATATGCACTAACAGATACATAATGTACTTCTTTTACTGCTACATATTTATAGTCTGTAAGTTGCTTGTGATAATGTTAACCTTTTCCTTTATTGAAAATAAAAACTTTTCAATAACTCCTTTTCAACAGTGGGACAGTCTGGGTTTCTTTATGTGGTCATTAAGCCCCCTACAAGTTCTGACCCTAATTACCCACCCTAATTTACCTTCACTTCTCAGCTGGTTCCCTCGGACCCAGACTGCAGAGCTATGCTATTGCCCAGAAAACCCTCCTCTAACTGGGTCCAGATAATCTCTGTCCTTTCAGATTAAGCAAAGTGTGTAATTCTTTCTAGAAACTTTAATTACTGTCTTTCTCAGTCGGGGCTAGAGACTTTCTTATTTTTTACTTCCTTAGTGTTTGGCACAAAGTGATGCCCAATATATATTTGTTGAATGGATGACTAACTGGATAACACACTCTTACCAGTTATTAGGAGGAATACTGTTTATTTGCTTTGAGTAGAAAGCACCTACAGCAATACTGTGTAATGATGGGAGGCGGAGATCAAAATGAGAAGAGCAGTGTGAGGGCAGGTGTGGAGATAATGTACTCCAGGACAGTGAGCAGACTGTTCAGCTCAAAAACATTTTTCTGGTCATTTAATCAATTTAAGCAGGAAGTGTAACTTATATCACTAGGACATCAATTTTATTTTAGTAACAGGCTTTTACTGGATCCATCCAGCTCTTGTGCTATTAAAACAACTTATAAAAGAATCTATAGCTTCTGCAAACTTCTATTCTGTGAGCATCATTAACACCCCTGAGCTCAGTTAGTGTCTAAGCTCATCAATAGCTATTCCAGAAACTTCTAGGATCCAAAATCAAAGAAAATTGGTGTTAGATATGCTCCATTCACCTTCAGAAAGATAAGATTTGCCTGAATGCTGATGTGAACTTAAAATGATCTCCTGAGTAGCTGTGCTATCATTAGCAATGTAAGAGATTCTCATTCTTTCAGCATGCTATTTTATTTTAGGTTAATATGAACTGGTGAAACTGTGTGTCACATACCGGTTTTGCAGCTGGTGGCTTTTTGAATGTCTGCAGCCATGGCACAGCTTCTGCGTGAGAGATATTCTTTTTCAGGTAATCAGGGAGAAATACCAATGAACCAAAGTAATGGAAAATGGACACCCCCACTTTTGTGTCCTGTTTTTCTCTGTCTTGTGAATTTACCATTCTTATTTCCACATCTGCAAAGTAAGAAAATAAGATAGTCCTACCTCACCAGGCAGCTTGGGTGGTACTCTGGGCACAATGGATAGAAATTTAGAACTGGAGTAGTCACACAGCAGGCACTTGATAATGTTTGTTCTCATCACCAGTATTCTGAAGGAAACATAATTGATGACAGACAATATCTGGGGTCTCCGGAACAGAAGTGGGTGTTCTCACAGTCCCTTCTCTGAGTTTTTTTTAATTATGTTAGTGACTGGCACTTAGATATAATTATTTATATTTGTGATTATATTATACTTGTGATATGCTGAATGATGCCCCTCCCGAAGGATACCTATGTATTAACCCCTGCAAATGTCACTTAAATAGTAAAATAAGCAGGCATCAGGCTCATCAGTATGTGTAGGTTCTTAATTTTTTTAGCAGTTACACAGACAAACTAGGCAGGGTAGGACTAGGGCCAGCCCAGGACCAGGGTTAGGGGACATGGGAGGCAGATGAACCCCTAGTTTCCTCCCTGGAACCTTCACGCTTTCACTGGGCTTTCTGGTATTTCCTAGTTCTCTCTTCTTGTGTGCATGCTCCCTCATGCTTTCTCGTTATGCTCTCTCTCCCAGGCCCAGCAATGCACACTTAAACATGCACACACCCACTGAACTGCACAGTCATGGGGAAGAAGCAATATTGCAATCATGGGGAAGAAGCAAACTACAGGCTAGTGGCGGAAAAAGCCTGACTAACTCACTTGCTCTCTCTTCTTTATTGGTTCTATCAGTTACATAGACATATCAGGTAGGGCAGGGCTAGGGCCACTGTGGGAGGAGTGAGAGCCAGGAGAGCTCCCCAGGCCCTGGTGGCGCGCGCCTGTAATCCCAGCTACCTGGGAAGCTGAGGCTGGGGATTACTTGAGTCTGTGGTACCCCGGGCAACGAGAGCCTGTGGTTGCATGGGCAGAAATAGCGAGACATAGTCTCAAAAACAAACAAACAAACAAGCAAACAAACAAACCCAAAACCCCCCAAAGCATTCTTTCTCTGGGCTTGAATGTTCTCTCCTATTGCTCTCTGTGCTCTCGTCTTTCATGTGCTTGCCTCACTCCTCCCCCATGCTCTCTCTTGTGCGCCCTTCCTAGGGTGATACTGCCCTTTCAGCCTTTCCTTCTAGGCTCAGGTGTGCCCACTTAGACATGTGCACATGCATTGTGCCAGATATGCACATCATGGGGAGGGTGCAGTACCACAGGTGCTGGTCATAGAGGCTAATGGGGTGAAAAGCCTGACCAACTCATTTAGCACAATGA
Organism: Uropsilus gracilis; assembly: GCA_004024945.1. NCBI lineage: Eukaryota > Metazoa > Chordata > Mammalia > Eulipotyphla > Talpidae > Uropsilus > Uropsilus gracilis. The sequence continues at coordinate 39,425 of PVHY01011455.1, forward strand.
GACTAAATTAAGAATTTCAAGACAGGGTGATTATCCTGAATTGTCCAGATGCAATCACATGTATCCTTGTAAAAGGGAGAGGAATGGAGAGTTGACTCACAAAGAAGAGAAGAAAGCAAGGTGACCACAGAGTGATGAGGTCACAAGTCAAGGAGTGACACCTACCTCCACAACTTGCAAATGACAAAGAATAGATCTTCCCCGGGGCCTTTGGAAGGAGGTATAAAACTGTTGATACCTTAATTTCAGCTCTGGGAGACCTATTTTGGACTTCTGGCTTCCAGAACAGAGAGAGAATAAATTTCTGTTGTTTTAAGCTGCTGAATGTGGTAATTTGTTATAGTAGCCAACCAGAAACTAATTTACCATTTATCTTAACTATTTGGTTGAATTATTGCAATGACCATGCCAGTAATTTTTATTTTTGCTATTTGTTTTTAAGGTTATTTCCCTCATCTTTTATGTCGTTTTAGAAAAAAAAAAACAACATGTAAAATTAATGATCCAAAACTTCAAGTTAAAAGTATAAAACTTTGATGCCTTTTTATTTGCATTTATTGAGCAGTGAGGAGTTGTTTTGCTCAAAATTAATCTTCTAATGAGTTCCATGGAGCTTCAGTAAAAATTACATTTTAATACTTAACTTGTACTTTAATCTTTAGTAAAGAATCTGAATTTAGAGTATTACAGATCTGAGGAATATGTAAGAAGTTTTTCTGTTTGTCTCATAGTATGTTATTTTAAAAACTTATGTATTAATTATTTTTCTAATAGATTTAAGTGTTTGAAACAATTGGCTTGTGCTTTACTATGAAGGTTAGAGTTTGCATGGTAAAACCACCGACTTAAGAGTGGTAAGATATCTGGTTGCTCTCTTTTCTAGAAAAAATTTCAGGACAATTAAGTGGGATGTTCTGAAGTGTATATACTTGGAGGGAGAGCAGAAGTATAGGGACCTAGGGATGGTCACTCTGTTCATGTGTTTGTTGACTGAATAAACCCACTTGGTCACAGGATTCCCCTAAAAAGGCTTCTTCTTATAAAATACAAATTTTGTTGAATCTCATTATTCATAATCATCAAACCCCATAAAGTCAGTGCAAATACTAAATTAGCAACTACTGAACCATGCTCCTGGGGAAAACATAGGGCTAAATAGGGCTATGTTCCTGCAAACCTCTGATTGCAATTTCATCAACAGATCAATACAAAACCTTAATTTATGTGTGTTTCTATTTAAAGATAGTTTATTGAGTATATAAAACTGATTAGTTAATATGGACCTCACAGCCCACAGCACAAGAATGCATGTGTGAATGAAATTCTGACCTATCTCTCTTTTCCATAACACACCTTATTCTTACCCTTTCTGCATGGAGGAAGACCAGATAGCACTTCCATGTGCACTTTAGGATCCTCTGAAATAGTGAAGTCACTAAAAAGATGCACAAAAATGCAAAAACTGTGGCCCTCTATGGCAATACACCATAAAAAAGATAATTGTTCACAATAGGAGAGACACAGAGGAAGGACCAGAGAGCATCTACAGTTGGACCTCAGCTGGGAAGCTGCACTTTGGGACCTCACGTTCTTCACCCCTCTGCTCTGTGCACGTCTGTGAATGACCTCAAAACTTCCCTGAGGTTAGAAATAAATTTTAGTGCACTGGTAAATTGGAAAACACAGAATCCATGAATAATGAGGATCAAATGAATTTCATAGCAAGCTAACTAACAAAGCAGGTTTACAGCCACGGACACTTTGATGAGCTGAGGCCGTGCCCAGAGGAAAATGTGGTTCTTGTCAAAAAGTTTAGAGTCCAGTTTGGGAGCTGGGAGTGGAAACAGATGCACCCCTCCTCCAGTGCTCTGTCCCTTTGGGTCTGGGTCCCAGCACCTTGGGGCACACCTGAGGGAACATTAGCCATTGCTGGTGAATGGGGAGAAAGAAGCAAGTGTTTCCAGGGGAATGACAATGACCCTTCTTTATAATGGGTCTGTATAAAGGAGAAAGAGTGAGCATCAGGTTCTCAGCTCCCTCTGGGAGACATGCTGTGGAAGGGAAGGGAAAGCAAAAAGACTGCAGGACAACAAAGGGATGTTTGCTCTCTTCAGAGTTTTTTATTGTTGTTCTTTATTGGCAGAACATTGCATTACAACGTAAGTTTCAGATGTTCACAGTTGAGAATTGACTTGTGTGTACCTCATGTAGGTCACTGCTAAAAGTCCAAATCTATTCTTCACTGTGTCCTTGTCCCATTCTCTCCATTTACATGCCCTGCTCCCCTCTTCCCTCTCGTAACCACCAATTGATTTTATAGTCTAAAGGTTTATTTTTATTTTATTTAGTTCATCGGTTTGTTTCTCTGTGTGCCACATATGAGTGAAATCACAGAGTTTTGTTTTTTTTTCCAGCTGGCTTATTTCACTTAGTATAATACACTCTAGGTCCATCCATGTTATCATAAATGGTAGTAGTTTTTGTTTAACTGTTGAATATTACTCTATTGTGTATATATAGTATATCTTCTTTATCTGTTTATCATTCAATAGACCCCTCAGTTTGGTTTCCTGGTTATTATAATATTATAAGTGCTGCAATTAACATGGGGGTGAATATATCTCTTTAAATTAGCATTTTTATATTTTCAGGTAAATATTCAGTAGTTGGATTAACTGGATCATGTGGAAATTCTATTAATTGTTTTGAGGAATCTCAGATTTTTCTTTGGAGTCTGTGCTCCATATGCTGCTAACAATTGTAGAAAGATTTAGTCATAACACTGATTAATTTTTCTTGACATTGTCACGGGGGGAAATTAAATATAAGAGGATTCAGTCTGGCAAAGACAAAATGTTTTGCTAAATGGTTTAAGTTCCTGAATATATTTCTTATTACACAACATCTAGAGCTCAAACAGACAGATGATTTGTATTAAGTCTTTATGTTCCAGAAAGAACTTTGCCCAGATCTTAGAGTGGCAAGGCAAGAGCTAGTGTCTCTTAATGGCCATCTCCATGGTGTATCAGATTTTAAAAAACTGAACTTCTGTATGGTAGTCTTTTTGGTTCACAGCTGAGCACGAAGTACAGAGTTCTAAATACCTGGACCCCAGCTCCAATCCTCTCTCATTATCAACATCCCACACTAGAGTGACACATTTTAACAATTGTTGAGCCCACATTAACACATCATTATCACCCAAAGTTCATAGTTTACAGTCCATTCACTCTTGGTGATGTACAGTCTGTAGATTTTGGCAAACATATAATGACATATGTCTACCATTATAGCATATCGAGTAGTTTCACTGCCCAAAAATCCTGTGCTCTGCCTACTGATCTACCCCCACCACACCCAATTCCTGGAAATCCCAGAACTTTTTACTGTCACCATAGTTATGTGTTTTCTAGCGTGTTATTTGGTAGAAGTCATTTAGAATATAGCCATTTCCATTGGTTTCTTTCACTATGTAATACACATTTAAATTTCCTTTATATCTTTTCATAGTTTTCTTTCATGACTTTTGTTATTTTTAGTGCTAAATGATATTACACTGATTACACTGTCTGGATAGTATTCTACAGTGTGTGGATCCATTTGTCTACAAAAGTACCTCTTGGTTGCTTCCAAGTTTTGATAATTATAAATAAAGTCACTGTAAATATCCATGTGCAGGTTTTTGTGTGGACGTAAGTTTTCATCACCTCTGGATAAATACCAAGAAGTATGATCACTAGATTTTATATTATGAGAATATTTAGTTTTGTAAGAAATAGTCAAAGTATCTTCCACAGTGACTGTACCATTTTGAATTTTAACCAGCAGTGAATGTTAGAAGTTCCTACTAATGAATGAATAGGAGTTCTTCATTGCTCCACATCTTTTTCAAAAGTCAGTATGGTCTGTGTTCTGAGTTTTAGTCATTCTTATAGGTGTGAAATAAATCTCATTATTTTAAGTTGCATTTCCCAAATGGCAGGGGGCATTTTTGCATGGACTCTTGTGTTGACATGTAATCTAGATGTCTTCTTTGGTGTCTTTAAGGTCTTTGGCTCATCTTTTGATTAGGTTGTTTATTTACTGATTGTTGATTTTAGAGGTTTTTTTTGTATGTTTTGAATACCAGTCCTCTATCAGGTCTATCTTTTGCAAATATTTTCTCTTCGTCTGTGGCATAAGTACTCATTTTCTTGACTCAGTACATTTTTAGCGCAGTGTAGATGCTCAGTGAATATCAGTTACATGAATGAATTAATTAAAATGGAAGCTTAGTTTCTGTTCTAGATGTTTTTTTTTAACATGGGTATTCATTCTTTTCCTTTGCCAAGATATATACATTTCTCTCTATGTAAATACAAATTTTAAAAAAAACTAGAATAATAGCAGTTCATAAAAAAGGTATCAATTGAAAGACAAATGTTCAGTAGATATTTATATGAAATATATAACCTTCTCATAGGAAATATTTTTTTTTTGAGACTAGGTCTCGCTATTTTTGCCCATGGAACCGCAGGCTCTCGTTGCCCGGGCTACCACAGACTCAAGCAATCCCCAGACTCAACTTCCCAGGTAGCTGGGATTACAGGTGCGTGCCACCACACCCAGCTATTTTTTTGGAACTAGGTCTCACTACGGGCCCCAGGCGGGACTCCAGCCACGATCCTTAGCGCTGGCCGCTTCATAGGCTGAAACTTACAGGCACGAGCCACCGTGCCTGGCCTTCTCATAGGAAATTAAGACTTTGAATGGGCCTTAGAAACAATCTAGTCCAGTTCTCCCATTTTAGAGATGACTGCCTAATTAAGGCACAGTCTATCCTGCCACTGCAAATCAGATTTTTTAGTAGCAACAGTGTCCCTAGAGCAAGCAGTAGACCTATAATCTGATAACTGCTCTTTCAGCCTCTGTTTCATCCTCAGAAAAAAGAGTAGAGATAATACACTGCCCAGGCTAGGGTTGTTAAAAGAAGTAAGCAAAAATAACAGGGGTGAAAATATTTAGGCACTCCTATGTTCACCGCAGCATTATTCACAATAACCGAGTTGTGGAACCAACCTATGTGCCAAACCACAGATGAGTGGTTAAAAAGGTTGTGAACGGTATACTCATTGGAATACTACTCAACTATTGAAAAAAAATGAAATGGTGTCTTTTGGGACAAAATAAGTGGATCTGAAGGTGATACATGGGCAAAATAAATGGATCTGAAGGCATATGAAGTGAAGTAAGTCAGAAAGTGAAAGACAGATACTGAATGGTTTCACCTACTTGTAGACTATAAGTAACCAAAGAAAGCAAACTGATGAAGCATAGCAAAAATAATTCTTAGAATCTGTAAAAAAAAATGATACTGGTTACCAGAGGGAATGCATGTGAGTGAGGAGATAAGGGAAAGAAAGAGGGATAATATCCGTTGGCACAAAAGTTTCAGTGGAGGGTGAATGAAAAGTATACATGTATAGAGGCATGAAGATGTACCCTCCAAATGATACAGATATGCAAACAGTTGACAAGTTATACAATGTAAGGGTGAAAAAGCTTGATGACCATGAAAGCATATTTGGGAACCACTAAGCCTAAGCTGGTGCAGTGTATGAACTCAGCTAACAGCTTTTGCTAAAGCCGCTGCTGCTGATTCAGCCGCTGGTGCAGGACTTTGCATACAAGACTGTCTAGAAAACTAAATCTGTTCTGTACTGGCATTTTGAAAGAGGTAGGGGAAAGATGCATATGCTTTTAGCATTGGTATTCAAGAACAATAGGATAACACCTGTCCAAAAAATTTAAAAGGTGTGCTTGGAATCAAAAATAACAGTCAGCTACAAGAGTGTGCATTTGTAAATAAATGGATGGCATGTTTCCAGCACCTTAAATGTTAATTAATATTTACACTATGAATGTTCAGTCTTTGCACACCAAGTTTCTACTCATCAATTTCATGTTCTTCCCCCCAAAATAACCTTGCAGAAAACTGTCAAGCTGGGGGCACCTCAAGTCCCATAGCTTTGGGCAGTTCTCACCTCCCATCCCACCCTTGATCCTTAGGCTGCTTCACTGAGGAACATCTTGAAGTGAGTGTGGAGAAGACAGGAGAGTCCCAGCAGCCTCAGAGGGAAATTCAGTCCCAGGCTTATCTTGAGTTTATTGTTTCTAGAAGGTATTGCATTCTTTTTTAATAAAGATTTACCGCTGTAAATTAGTTAAGCATCAACATTTAAAATCCACTGCAGTTTTTAAAACCCTTGTTTTGACATTTCCTCTTTGCTACCAGGAGCTTGAAAAACTAAAAGTGGCTTTGAGCTTCCCTCAGCCTCAGCCTCAGCCTCAAAAAGACCCTGGTACAAAGCCAATAGTAGCATGAGAGTAATAATAGGAGTAACAACCAGCACTTACTGAGCAGGAGAGCAGAGGGGTGGTGAAGAATATGGGCTCTGGGACCTATTACCCACATTCAATACTGGTCTGGCTCTGGCTTGGGCCTTGGACAATTTCCAACAGTTTTCACTGACAGCATGAGGATATTGATAGCAATATCGCCTTCATAAGGCAGTTATGAGGATCATATGTGTTAAATGTGACACACTTGGAGTAGAACTTGGCACCTAACAAGCACATAATAAGCAGTCAAATCTAGATTTTTTTTCAAAGACACTTAAATGTTCTCTGAACTCAGCAGTTAGGTACCACTATCATTCTAATTGTATAGACAATGAAATTTAGGCTTAGCAGGAGGTGAAGTGCTTGCCTGTAGTCATATCACTAGTAAATGGCAGAGGGAAAGACTCAAACCTAGTAGGTCTCACTGATAGTCAAGTCCATGTCTGTCACTATCCTGGCTTGCCATGTTATTTAGACTAGTGAATAATTGAGAAATAACCAACAAACAGTTCCATAGAAATGAATGGGTTAAATAAATGCCATTGTCTCTGCATGAGGAAACACAGTCACAGATAATGTCTGTTTTCTCTGAAATCTTCTCCATTCTTTGCAACTCCAGGAAACCTCCCGGATGACCTCAGCTCAGCAGTATCTCTGTGGAGTTTCCATTTGAGCAGCTACTGGGAGCAAAATAAATTTGCAATTTATTCTGGTGCAAGTATCCTTTTTCCATCTAGCCCACCCCACCCTAGAATGTAACTGCTTAGGAGGAGGACAGGAACTGTGTCTTACAGCCTTGGTCTACTCCAAGGATTTAATACAGTGTATCCAAAAAATATGTACTTATCATTGCAACATTTGTTAGCTGCTTACTGCATACTCAACCCACTGAGGAGCATCTTATATGCTTTCAGAAAACCAAGACAAGTGGAAAAGCCCCCTCCTCCCCAACCCTCTCTTTCCCTGCCATGGCAGCAGATAAGGGACAACAGGTTCCAGCCAGTCCTAGGCTAAGCATGACAGGGGAGATAAGACCTTCCTATGTCACCCAAACTCCCCCATCCATATTTAACCTCACTTGTAAAACGGATGTAGTGTTAGGACCTACCTCGTTGGGTGTCTTGGAGGACTGAAGAGATAAAATAGATGTTTAGCATTAGCACAGGGTCAAGCAAGGTTAATAGTCATTAGCACTACTTTGGGGAAGTGGGGAAGTGCCTAGATGCTGGCAGCAGTGCAGAGGTGTTGCCCACCATCCTTTTTTTACAGTCCTCACCTCATACTAGTAAGAGGGAACTACCAGAGTCTCACTAGCCTCCCCCAAGTGGTAGTGATAGGGTGTGGCCCCCCACCCCCACTGTCTCCTGTTTAAGATTGCGGGTTTTAAGGACAGGTAATGTTAAAATGGGAGAATGACCTTAGCTGGAATTTCCCTTCAGGGGATGCAGGGGGAAGAAAGAAGTGTAACAGATTTTCTGGAAGGCGGGAAATCAGGGTATATAAAGGGTGTGCAAACAAAGAGAAGGATTGGTTTGGATTCGATTCTAGGCGATTGGATTGGGATTCCAATATGGAGAGGAGATGGGAATCAGCCATCTTGTAAAGATGTGAGCCATGTGAGCTTGGCCAGGTGGCCACCGAGGGCCTGCAACCCTCGGCTGACCCAGGCTGGCAGCATGTGTGCTGAATGCAGTTAAGAAGTTTGCAGATTTGAACTCTGTGTTGGAGTTTGTTTTGCTGAGTTTAACTTGTGTCTGCGAGAGGCTGTGCAAAAGTTAGGCCTGAGAAGAAAGTGAACTTTGTTGGTTCGACACCATGGAGTTCCTGCTATCTGAAGGTGACAAGGAGAAGACAGCGTGGAAGACAACGAGGAGCATTCAAAGAAACAAGTCTTCAAGCGTCTGGAGATGGACTCTGTCTGGACATTGGTGAGATGATTAGGACTGAGAGACTGAGGATATTTGGGGCAATCTGGGAAAGGACTTTGGACAATGCTGAAAAAGGTTTTGGACAGTGTTAAAGTATTCTGAGTCTTACATGTTTCTTTTGTAGTTATTAGGATAATTAGAAATCACTTTGTTAGAAATAAATTAGTCTGCACTGATAGTCCTACATTGGCTTGGTATTTTGGTTG